>PVLA01005588.1:0-142771 GCA_004027455.1 Hydrochoerus hydrochaeris
GTGCTCATACAGAGACTTTTACAAGTTTATACACATCAGCTTGTTTTCAATCACGAAAACTAAAAAGCAAACATCAAGTGAAGAGCCAAAGGAATAAATAAACTGCAAACCCAGGTCATGGGATTCTACACAGCACACCACAAAAACAGATCATGGACTGATCTCAAAATCACTATGTTTGATGGAAGAAATCAGAGAAGTCACACAGAATACTGTGCCTGCATACATTTTTAGAAAACCACAGCACATGTATGTGACAGAAGTCAGGTCAGTCCTTGTCTGTGTAGGGTGGAGACTCCCTGGAGGCCATAGCAAGGGGACAAAGAATAATTTTCTTAAGTAATCACTCTGCTAAGTTTAGTGAGTAAGAAAAACCTCCCGGGTGACTTTTCCTTGGAAAATCCTACAAAAACTAAATTTTATGGAGAGTTTCTTGCTTTCATGAAAGTAGCAGCCAATATTTGACTGCCCTTCACATTTTATATGTTCAGAATTCAAACCATTTAAGACCAGATACTGTTGTAAGGATTAAAAAGACACACCCAGACCGACAGCTGAATTGGTCACCCTAAGATAAGGAGACAGCTGCGATTTCCCCCCTGAGACAGAAACCCACAACTACTGGGGTGACGCCACTAGGCATGACCACATTTATATTTTTTGTTTGGAAAAGAAGTGACAATAACATGGAGGGGTCATGGCAGGACTTTACTGAGGCTCATTTGTGAGCAAGGGACAAGCAATGAAAGCTGCTGGTACCAGAGAGGCTTTGAAGTCACGGCCTGAGGAAAGTGTCCTCTTCCGAGCTGAGATAACCTCACCCCGAGTCTATCATGGTGAAGCGGTGTTTGCCGACATCTGGGTAGCAGGAGCCACAGCGGAGAAGCACAGACACCCATGTGGACAGGGTATGCTGGCTGTGCCACGCTGTCCTAATGAGTGACAGACTCCGTAGAGGTGGGAAGAGGATGAGCATGGTTTACAGCACATCCTCTGTGGGTCTTGGAGACAGTTACTCAGGAGTGTTTTGTTGCCTGCACCAAGTATGGCGGGACCAGTGAGCTGTGAATTCCGAGTGCCAGGAATTCAAATGGGAAGGGCAGCATGTGAAGGCAGGGGAGTTAACACCTTGTCTCCTTCTGGGAAGCTGAATCCTGTCCAGAATCCTGATGACCCTGGGGCTGCTTGGCACCAAGCTGGCCTGAGTACTAGGACCATTTGATAACCCGGACGTCCAAGTATGGAGCCCAAAAGGAAGCGAGAATTGTTATCGAATGTAGCATTCATAGTATTCACCTAAGAAAGTGGGGACAATGGGTGGTGTTTCCTTTTTCTTCTTCTTCTTTTGGTGGGAGCTAGTAACAGTTGTCTAGAGACTTTTCTCTCATTGCTAAGATAAAATATCCAACTCCAAAGTTAATGGAGAAAAGATTTATTCAGTTCAGTTTGTAGAGGGTTCAGTCCCTAATCAGCTGGCTCCAAAGCAGGGTCGCACGGCAGAGGGCATCGCAGAAAAGCAATAGTTCATGGCAGGCAGACGAAAGCAGCAAAAAGCAATACAAAAGGAAAGGGGGAAAAGGGCAATATTTATTTAATTCTGTGTGACAAGAGTTTGACTTAGAAGTACCCCCTATGGAATTGGGACCCTATGGAATTGGAGATGGCCTTGTGACCATCTGAATTTCACTGGTGTTACAAATACCTAGGGCTCCAAAGAAAGGCCCAGGGTACAGATATCGCCTATCATCAGGGTGTGTCTTTACCAACAAGCTTGCAGGGCTTACCCAGGGTCACCTTGTAAGGATTATCAAATTCTAGAAACCGGTCTGAAGCAGTTTCACACTTGGTATGATAAGTGAAGGGACTTACTGTTAATTAGGCGGGATATTAATGTCTGAATTTCAAAAAGCTGCTCTTTGCAAGAGTCACATCTAGATTACTCCCACACCTACCTCTAAGTCCATGTAAGTTAATTTCGCTGGGGCTGGTGGTGTGGATCAGTGGTGTAGCACTAGCCTAGAATATATCAGGTCCCAGGTTTGAATCCCAGAGCCATGCAAACACACACACAAAAGTATACCAACAAATAGGTGGTGTGAGAGTAGATAAGTTTATTAAAAGGAGATGGGCTGTGGGCAACTAAACCCCCAAGAAAACCTGAAATAATTTGTATTTGGTGTTGTCACCACCATCTAATGTAATAAAAACTGCCATGACAGCATAAGACACAAAAGTGCTACAGAGAGTTTGGTTCCTTGTGCGGGCTACAAAATGTTTTTCACTCGGCTGTGAGACTTCCGGAAGCCCTACTGAACTTGCTACAGACTACAATGTCTTTTAAATATCTACCATTTAGGGGCTGGGGGTTTAGCTCAGCAGCATAAGCGCCTGCCTTGCAAGCATGCAGTTGTGTGTTTGATCCCCAGTACCAAAAAAAAAAAAAAAAAAATCTACCATATAGTTTCCATGTGCTTCATCTGACTAATGCATTACTCACAGATTATAACACATAACAAAAGCAATTGGAAAAAGAATTCCTCATCTCCGGACCATGAGGGTCATAGTAAGTGGCCGTATCCTCACAGCACAGCCAAGAATGTGAAGATCCTCAAGGATGCCCTTCTGAATTTCAAACTGAGGAAACCAAACTATCAACAGTCAAGGCTCAAGAATAGATGGCAGGGACCAGATATGACAATGCATGCCTGTAATCCCAGCACTCAGGAGGCTGAGGCAGGAGGCCTGCCACAAATCTGAGGCATGGTAAATCCATAGTGAATTACATAGTGAATTCAAGGCAGCCTGAACTACATAGCAATGCTTTGTCTCACAAAGGAAGAAGGAGAAGAAGAAGAAGAAGAAGAAGAAGAAGAAGAAGAAGAAGAAGAAGAAGAAGGAGAAGAAGAAGAGGAAGGAGGAGGAGGAAGGAAGGAACAAAGGAAGGAGGAGAAAGAAAGAAAGAAAGAAAGAAAGAAAGAAAGAAAGAGAGAAAGAAAGAGAGAAAGAAAATAATTGAATCCATAGCTGATTCTACTCATGCATGCTACCCGAAAACCTCCTCTGGAGGGTCTTGCGTGAATACCTGCTTTGACTTGACCTGAAAAATTATTTGCAGAAGTCTGATCCAGAACCATCTATTCTAAACCTTTAAGACCAAAAAGCCAGAAAATGGAAGAAAAAAGAAAGAAAGAAAAGAAAAAAACAAACAAACCATTAGTCCCTTCTGGAAACCCTAGGGACAGTGAGGAGGTACATGCCAATACTCACAGCCATGAGGGCTTAAATGCCCCCCCAAAAAATGTACCATTTTAAACTAAGAAGAAAACAGCTATTGTCTAACACTTAAATTAAAAATACTGTGTAAACAACTAACAGCTGATTTTTTTTTAATTTTTGCTTTTTGGAGCAAAAGGCAGTAAGAGAAAACACATATTATTTTAAATGTGGCTTTGTTCAGAGATTTTCTACATCTGATTTCCAACCCAGAATGAAGCTCTTCTTCAGACAGTTTAATTTTGAAGAATATAAAAGGCTACAGCATTTTGTAGAGCATCACTGGTCCAGATGGAAGGTGAACAAGACCGACCATGCTGTTTCCAGGGAAATGTGCACAGGTCCACTGTGATTTTAGGGTTAAAAGGCAGAAAGTGGTGCTTGCAGAGCTCACATGACTAAGTGGACACCGAAAGGATGAAGCATGAACGTGCGTAGTAGGAACCAGATGCACCTCTTAGACATGCTGTCTGAATTCAGCCCCAAGGCTGCTCTGATCTTCAAAAGGAGTCAGTAACTGTGGATTCACTGTCCATGTACAAAAGCCACCTGATCAGGCTAAGAGGGCTAATAAGCGCTCATCTTGTAAATAAGGAAATTATATGGGACTTTCAAAAGGGGTATTCATATGAAAAATGATGAGCTAAGTCCTATAATTATGTAGCCAGAGGAATAAATTAACAGTGAGGCCAGGCCTTTTTTATAAACAAAGGCTCAGAGATGAACCCTTATTTACTTCTCTCAGTGGCTCTATTAATGCTATTTTCTCTGTTCTAAATACCATCTTTAATCCCTTATGAGAAATCTTAGTTATTTTGGGGATCAGCTCTTCACCTCTCTCTAATGTGTTATTATACATAAAGATGTAGAGAGTTAAACATATAGAGCTTTGAAATGTTCTCTGATCTTTCCTTGTATCATTGTTTTATCTTAAAATTTTGAAAATTTTGGATACACATGGACCTCTCTTCTTGTCCCTGAGTATCCTGCTGCTGTGTCTGTATGCCCTGAACATTATATGCTCGTGATATTTATGCCCACTCTCCCAGGACAGACAGACCTTGAATGTCCCTCTACTTCAATTCTGTAAGATCCTGTATGCTGAATGGTTTTTAATGGACTGCAGCGTTTGCAGATAAACCACACACACACACACACACACGAACACACACACACACACACACACACGGCCATCTCTCATAAGCACAAACAAATAAATAAAGGCAGTGAGCTAAAATTCAGGCTTGAAGCAATAGTGTGGAACCATCTCCAGCACTAAGCCCTGCATCTATTGCATGGTGCAAAAGCCAAAGTCTAGTCTCCCATCTTAAGCCCTGACCCTGAAGAGCTCAAATGAAGCCCTCTGGATTTTGGACAAGAGAAATGAAGATCTCTTCTGGAGCGAATATCTTCAACTTGGGCCCTGAGAACTCCCACCAACCAAGCAAAATAAGTTGAGAGTCAAAGATTACCAAACATTCAAAGAAGAAGCCACCGTTATGTAAGAGAAAGCAGAATAAATTTATTCTTCTAGGGACTTTGATATTAGAATTATCAAATATAAAATGTCAAGTATATGAAATAGTTAAAGGAATCCAAGATAGAAACATAATGGAGAAGAAGTACCAAGAGACTATGAAATATGACCAGGCTTGTTTGAAAAAAAGAGCCAAGTAAAACATTTCTACATGAAAAATATAATCATTCAAATTAAAAACCCACGATGGGACTGAACAGAAGTAAGACACAATTGAGCACTCAAAGCATAGATCAATGGAAGAGCACTTGCCCTGGGTTCAAGCCCCAGCATCTCAAGGGAAGGAAAAAGAAAAGAGAAAGAAACGGGGTATAACTGAAAAGAATATCATTATTATTATTATTGCTTCATATCTGAATGTTAGCTCACTGCCTTTATTTGTTTGTGCTTATGAGAGATGACCATGTGTGTGTGTGTTTGCACACATGTGTGGTCTATCTGCAAGAATAAAGAATATTATCTAATGTGTCTGAAGAAATTAACCAGAATACAGCATACACAGAAAGGAAGAAAATATGAAAGAAGTGTTAAGGCAGGAAAGATAGAATGAAAGGTTTAATGCACTCACAGTAAAGGGCCCAGAAAAGATTAGCAAAAATAGATCAAAGTCAATGTTCAAATGAAAAGGAATAATGAATGAGAATTTCCAGAACTGATGAGAAATATAAGTCCATAGACACAAGCACAACTTATACCATGAAGATAAAGTTTTAGAAATCTCTACCAGGCATGTAGTAAAAGTATAGATTAAACTTAAAATAATATCTTAAAGGAAACAAGAAAAAGGTAGATTGTTTTTGTTTTTGTTATTTTAAAGAAAATAAAACCAAACAAAATAGCAGAATAAAGCAAATCAAAACAAAACAGTTAAAGCGATCAAGGACTTCAAAATAAGATAATAGGAAACCAAGCATTGCTACTATAATGCCTCTGGTTATCTTAAAAATTGCAGCTCATATCATCAGACATAATAAAATCAAACAAAACAGAAGAGTATAAAACCAATCAACACAAAAGACTGAATAAAACAGAGCAAAACAAAACAGTGAAAACAACATTGGATTTCAAAAACAAGACAGAATAAAACCCCCCATATTTGCCATAATGCGTATTGTTATCCCCTAAATAGATGCTCAGACTACCGGCTTTAGGCCTACAAAGTCAATCAAACAATATAAGCATTGAGGTGTTTTTGTAACTCAGTTGCTATCCGCTCAGTCTGTGCTCCTCGGAATCAGTTGATTGCTAACACGGTAGAGTGGAGGGGCTTGGCTCTTCCTGTCTCCCGGCCCACACACCAGCTGGCTCACAGAAAGAGTGCTTCCTGTTTCCCCTCTCGGCCCACGATCACCACTGGCTCACAGGAAAGGTGCATCTCGTTTCTCTTCCCAGCACAGTTACCACTCAAACATAGATTGTTTAACAAATAAAAAAAAAAAAACACTAATTACAAAGTGTGCACTTGGTGTGGTGGTGCATATCTGTAATCCCAGCACTTGGGAGGCAGAGGCAGGGGGATTGTCACAAGTCTGAAGACAGCCTGGTCTACACAGTGAATTCAAGACCAGCCTGAGCTACACAGGGAAACCCTGTGTCAAAAAACAAAACAAAAGAAAAAAAGCACCAGACCACAGCCTTTCCCATGAGTGAATGCCATCCGTGGACTGTGAGGGGAGAGATCAAGGATTCACCAAGAAGCAGCACCTCTCTGTGAACCGGCACCATGTGCAGGCTGCCACCGGTGCGGGGACAGTCAGATCCCAACCTTTCCCTGTGAATCAGTGCCATTCACAGACAGTGGGAGGACAGAACAAGGATTCACCAAGAAGCAAGCCCTCCCTGCAAACCAGTACCATGCGCGGGGTACCGCCAGCAAGGGGACAGCCAGACACCAGCCCCTTCCAGCATGCAGGCTGGTAAAGAATAAGAGCCAAACCCTCCACCACCACCCCGCCCCGCAAATGACTGGCTGAGCCGGAGAAACACAGGCTGTGAAGACAGCGAGATACATTGCCATTTTGGATTTACTAGTGTCTGTATTGCATTCATTGTTCGGTTTTTCTGGTTCTATTCTGCTATGTTCTGTTTGATTTTTACTATGTCTGAAGGAATTTGCAGCTATTTTGAAGACAACAGGAGGCATTATGGTAATTATTGTTGATTTTGCATTGTTTTGAAGTCCCCATCACTTGCACTGGTTTGTTTTGATTGGTTTTATTCTGTTTTATTTTCTTTAGTTTTAACCTCTTTAAGGTAAAATTTTAAAAAATTATAAAGTGTGCGCAGAGAATACAGAAAATGTTTACGTTTTTAAAATCTTATTACAGCCGAGGATTTAGCTCGGCGGCATGATCACCTGCCTGGCAAGTGCAAGGTCGTGAGTTCAACCCCAGGCGCGCGCGCGCGCGCGCACACACACACACACACACACACACACACACACTAAAGAATTAAAATCTTATTACAGTAAAACACATACCATCACTAATCCCCCTCCAAAAACTCTGGCTTCAAACACGTCTCTTGCCACTTTCTGCAGCAGTTCTGGAAGCCTCCTTTCATGAATGTCTTTAGTTGTATTGTGGTGGCTGCTTCAATGGCCTAATTCAAAATGTTTATCTGTCACGGTCACTTTGACTTTGGGGAACAATCAAAAGTCAGCAGTGCCAGTTCCAAGGAATACGGTAAGAGAGGACTCACCGGGGCGGCTGCACAAGCCTGGCTCTCCGCTGGGGGGCGCTCTGCAGCGGGCGCACCGTACTTTTTATTGTGCCCCTCTTAACGACACTCACAAAAGAGAACTTTAAAACTGCTTCCGAAAGTGGCAACTATGAGACGAGTGTATTCCAGGCGAGGGGGAGTACCGTGAAAGGGATTAATGGCAACGTGTCTTTCACTGTAGCAACTTCTTTCAATTTAAACACTCACCTTAGGCTTTCGTCGCCCTCCGTAGACTGCCACCTTCAGGCACCTTTATCCAGCCACAGAACACAGCTCAGCTGGTGAAACGGAACAGGGAAAATAACTGAGGACGGTGAGCGATGCAAAACTACTTCTCAGAAGGAGTGGAAAATAAAGAATGTTCCAACAAGCATCCTACACGAGAAAGAGAGTGAGCAATCTGAGGGGGGCCTGCTTGCATGCACTTTGCAGCACGCATGAAAATCCTTTGACGTGGGAAAACAGACTTAATAGGAGGTTAACACTTAAATGAGTTGGGTGACAAAGAGAGTTTTTCATGTTCCCTGCCTGGGAATGCAGGCAACAACTGAGTTATTGGAGGTTTAAAATGTCAGAGAGCGGTAATCACACTGTGCTTCCTACTCTCGATTCCTTGAAGCATTGTGTGATTTTTGAGGCTATTCTTAAGATCTAAAAGGTTTTTCTAGGCTATATTGTGTAGAGTGCACGCACTTAGCCTGATTAATGGATTAGTCATGGGTTCAACATGACACACGCAGAAAAGATGCCCTTGGTCTTTTCCCAAGCCCTGCTTCCTCCACTCCTCCCAATTCTCCCGCCACCTCGGCCTGAGATGGCTCTTTTCCTGCCAAGCAGACACTGGGAAGAGTCTCGCTGCTGCTTGAAGCTCCGGGTTCAGTAACCTCGCCATCTCCCTTCTTGTCCAGACATTCTCCCTGCTGTTCTCCATTCTTTCCTCTAATCGCTGGTCAACCACTAGGAAAATGCATAAACCCAGCTGCTAAGAGAGCTGAGAGGAGGAGGCACAAGGAAAAATGGGGTGGAGCTGACGTACCATGAACAAAGACATTGGAAGCTGTGCTCTTAGTGACATGGAAGATCACGAGCCAACCTGGGGTCCAATAGTCTAGAACTAGAACTAGTTTGGCAAACTTGGCATGGAAAGCAAATACAGCATTTGTATTTCCCTGACTCATAATAAAGACAGACTCTGTGAGTAGGGGCACTGTGTGGATTGTGGGGCTATTGGGCTGTTTATATGAACTAACACTGAGGCACTAGCGTGGGCATACATGCCTGAAATCCCAGTGCTTGGGAGGCTGAGACAGGCATATCTCAAGTTCAAAGATGGTTTGAGCTACTTAGACTGCTTTAAAAAGTAAATAAATAAACTAATATCAACTGATAAACAGAGTACAAGGGTCATGATTATGTAACAATCATGCAGAGACAGAGAAGAACTGAAAAAGAATATAGACTCCCCCACCTTATTAGTATATTTAGGGCAAGCATTCTTTTCCATGGCGCTTGTAAGTTTTTTCACGCAAATTTTTATTTAAAGTGGTGGCACAAAAATGTAATTAAGGGAACCGAGAGAATCATGTAGAATAGTTAGCTGTTAAAGACCACTGACCTTTGACAAACTCCAAGGGCCTTGGTCCTGGCCAGTTTTGTATGTGGAGGGTTGGGGAGGGCTCTAGCAGAGGGCCTGGCTGCAGTCACATCCACGATTGGTGCCCTGAGTCTAAGTCCTGGTCACTGGTGAGTATCCAGAAATAGGGATGCTCCAGTTGGAAGACCCCAGTATGTTGCTGTGGTTTTTTATTGTTGATGTGCTCATTTGTTTGAAAGCAAGGATCCCTGCACCTCAGCTTCCCTAGTAATTGGGATTCCATGTGCCCCCCACCGCACCCAGCTTGAGTTTAAGTGCTTATTTAAATCACTTATTTTTGTGTGATTATGTTCTATGTTGGGCATTTGTTGTAAGAACAGAAAAACAGGATACAGATTTTAGATGCTAGAGGTAGAGAGAGAGAAGTGGGGAGAGAGGCAAAGAGAGAGAGAAAAGGCGGAGAGACAAAGTGACAGAGGGAGAGAGAATGATGTGCATATTAGAACCCAAACAGTAGGCAGAGACCACATGGTACTTTCTACAAGAAAAGCTGATGACGTCGTTATCACCTGGGGATTGGAATTATGGGGCATAGATGAAGGAGAGGTAAGAAGAGCTCAGGCTCAGCTGGTAGCTAGCACTCTAGGGAGCTGAGGAGGATTGCAAGTTCAAGCCAAGCTGGTACAACGGACAGGGAGAGGCTGCGTCAAACATTTTAAATACTGTAAACTAAAAGGGCTGGCTGAGGAGGTAGCTCAGTGCAAAGACCCCAGGTTCAATCCCCACTACAGACAAGCACACTACGGAATATAGCACTAGCAGGGACAGGGAGCAGCTACCATCTCTACCCCTAGAGCATCCAAAGAAGAGGCTGGTGTGCATCTGTAATCCCAGCACTTGGGAGGCTGAGGAAGGAGGGTCACCCTGAGTTTGAGGCCAGGCTGGACTAGTGAGTTTGAGGGCAACCTGAACTACACAGCAACAAGAGCTTGTCCCAAAAACAAACCGTCAAACCGAGAGGCTCGTTGGTCCGAGAGCTGAGATCCTCACCTTGTGTCAGAGGTTACAGCCAGGGTCCCCCGCACAGTGGGAACATTTACCAGGGGCCTCACGGTTAGAATTTCCAGAAACCTGCCGTCAGGCGTACAGAGACGCCATCCACAGCAGAGCTGCACACGGGAATGCCTGCCAGGGAAGCCGGCCAGGGAACGTGCCTTGCTCCGCGCTTCTGCTGCCAAGCCTTCCGGGGCTCGGGCGGAGCTCGGAGAAGCTGCCGCAGAAGGCACCACAGGCTGCGGGCCGTCAGCACTGCGGGCAAGGTTGAGCACCCGCGGAGAGAAGCTTTTCCCTCTCCCGGGGTCTCTCCAGTCTGCCCCAGGACCGTGCCTAACCCACAGCAGCCGGCTAAGGAAGACGCCTAAACTCTTGGTCCTCTATTAACAGAGCAGGTCGCGAAGGGCGAGTCTGGATTTAACAAGTGACAGACTGATGACTGTCACGGTGAATGAGGCTGAGTGCAGCTTGGATCTTACAAATGTTCTCTGCAAGCAGAAAGCCCCTGATGCTTCCGCCAGAGAGCTCCGCTCAGGCAGGAACCCAGGGCTGGTGACCGGAGAGCTGAGCAAGCTGGCTCGTGGCTTCCCTGTGTCCCACAGCTTATGAAAGCCACTGCCTCGCCCTGTATTAGCCAACACTATCATTAGAATAATGATATGCCTAGAATATATCTGACTGATAAAAAAATAATAATTATTAATAATCTTGGTCTGTTCCAAAGCAAGCTGGACCAAAGACAAATCTGTCTTTCAGGCATGTTCAAGAAAACCGGTAAGCAAAAAAGTTAAGAATACTGCAAACTTGCCAGGCATGGCGGGGCCACACCTGCAATTCCAGGCCAGCCTGGGCTACCGTGAGTTCAGGGTCAACCTGGGTGACATGTGAGACCCTGTCTCCAAAAAACAAAACATGCAAAAACAAAGCGAAAAAGAACCCTGCAAAAAAGAAAAAGAACCCCACAAAACAGCGGCTAAACAAATGCCAATAGCGCGGTTTAAAGTTTCTGTAACGCATTCTTTGACAAGGTAGTATCAAGAGCTCTGGATTACTTACTAATTGCACAACCTTGCACAAGTTAGATGCCCTCTCTGTGCCTCAATTTCCCCAACTATAAAGTTGATAAAATAATACTGCCTACTTCGGGAGATTGTTGAGAGGATTAAACGAGTTAAAACATGCAAGGTTCTTAGGATAGAACAGAGCAGACTGGAAGCACTCGATGCATCAGGTGTTGCCCTAGGGCCCAGATCCCTGCTTGTCACCCTGCGACCTTCCCCGGGCCTCTCTCCCGGAATGATGACACACAATGCTCCCGAGGGAACCATGAAAGCACATGTCCTGCCGTCAGGCCCATCAGGACCACAGGCCACACAGGACACCTGGCTCACTTTTCTTTCAACACTGGACACAAAGGCCGAAAGCCAAGCCAAGTCCTGCTCCCACCCCTAGAGCCGACCCAAGCAGCTTGGAGCCTGGCAGTGCCAGGAGAGAGTTTGGAAAGAAAAACAACTCAAACAACACACAGGCTTGTCTTTGTCGTGGCTGACTCTGCTCGCAGCCAGGCATGGAAACAGAGCGGCTTTATGAGAAAATGCCTTTCTTTCCACGCAGTAATTGAATCCAGTTGTGGACTGAGGTTTTCAGTAATAGGGTTTAAGAAGGTTTCACCTCTTGGACTCATCTACTCAGTAACCGCTCTTTTATTGCCGTTCAATTCTAGGAAAGTGAAGCACCACATCCGTGGACAATATAATCCTCCGGGATGTGACACACAGACTCACCCAAGAGATAAGCTGGGACCCTCGGTGGGGTCCCAGGCAGCCCTCTTGAGACTGAATCAGCTTTGCAGCAAGCAACGCTGGGAGGACTTTCGGGGCAGTTGAGTCTCAGGATGCCTTAGACCCCTCTTTGAGGAGGTTTCCCTTGTCTAATTGTGGTCTTTCTCCTAGAGGGTCCTGGGGCGAATCCAGGACAGCAGGTTGTGCTCTTCCTGAGGCCCACTGCTGCCAGAAACAGCCGTGCCTTTGTTCCAGCCACTGCCACCATCTTGTACCACTGTCTGGAGCTCTGCCCTTGGGGTGCGGATTCAAAGGCCCTTGCCATAAACTCCTCAGTACAGCAGGATTTAAAGAATTTTAATTGTGCTGGACAGGCTGGCACAAGCCTATCATCTCAGCATTCCAGGAGGCTGAGGCAGGAGGGTCACAGGTTCAAGATTAAACTTAGTAAGAAAGACTGTCTCAAAATAGAAAGAAAGAGAAAGAGAAAGAAAGAAAGAAAAAGAAAAGAAACAAAAGAAAAGAGCTGGAGGTGTAGCTCAGTGTACAACAAATAACAGCTGCAACTTTGAAGCCTCTCAATGCTAAAACACTCCACATGGGAAATACACTGGGATATGCGTTCAATTAGAGTAAACTTTTTTTTTTTAATAGACAGAGAACCAAAACAGGTTCTGGGACATCCACACTGCACACAGGACTCTGGGTGAAAAGGAGCTCCATAGTACGACCTCCTTTCTTACACACGTTAGAACCGGGTCTCTGGCTCCTTCCTGGGGACAGCTCCCCTCCTGCCCAGCAGGGAAGAAGTAGCACATGTGAATTCACAGCAGAGTTTAGCAAGGTTCCAACCACAAAGATGTGGGCAGGGCGTGGGCAGCCACAGGGTGCGGTGCTGGGAACCAGCCCAGCCCGAGTGTGAAAAGAAGGAACTTGTCCTAGACCCTCAGGGAAGATTAGTGTGAACAGACCAGACTAAAACACAGTAACGGGTGCCAGCCCACAGCAAGACGCTGGGGAGTCCTGTCCACTCAAGGAGCCCTCCAGAGGCTGGGGACCATGGGCCTGAGGGTGACGCCATATGGTCAGCTTCCTGGGGCATGGACAGGAGGAGATGGGTCTGGAGAGGGCAGTGAGATGCACCCAGCACAGACCACACCTGAAAGCTTCTGGAAGGGCAGCACTAGATTTTACTCACCTTCAGTCTGGGACCCGGCAAACAGTCGGTACCTGATATATTTTTATCTGAACAAACGCAAGGAAAGGCAAGTGGATGGAGCATTTGTGCACATGTGGACTGGGAGCAGGCTAAAGCCGCAACAGTGCTGTGGTGGGGACTCACGGGAGAAAGCCCTGCAGCCAGCACAGAGAAAGGAGGTGCCCTGCTCTCGGAGGAGGGTGAGCTCAGATCAGGGTGGCGGTGTTTCCGGTGAGGAACCAGGAGGAGCAGGAAGCCATACGGGACCTGAGTCCAGCAGACAATAGCCCTGTGTGTCACCACTGGGTGTGGGGGTCGGAGGACGTGGGTGGTAGCCAAGGAGTCCAGACAGAGCTGCATGCAGGGGCATGCACCTAGACCTGAGCATTCCGGCACCAGTGGACAGGCCAGGAGGGAGCAAGGCCAGAGGTTCCAGGTGAGACACCTGACAGCGGGCAAGAACTGTAAGGATGGAGGCCAGAGAAAGAAGCCAGGGATCTGGTGCCTTGTTGGCGGGAGAAAACAAAGAGAAAAGAGGCCACTGTCACTGACACAGCCAAGTCTGAAGCTGGAGAATCAGTGTTAGTGTGCAGAGCCCTGCTGAGGGTGGCCAGGGTCACCCCATCACGTGAGGCCTGCACCACAGGAGGACCCCGCAGTTTCTGGAGGGGCTCCCACCTTGGAATCCCCCAGTGAGAAAGAGTCATGCCAGTCCTCCCCAGACTGGGACTCCCAAAATTTCTTTACTTCTCAAACAGCCTCGGCCCTGGCCTGGAGGCCCCAGCCCAAGCGGCTTTTCCACCCAGGCAGCCAGAAAGGCCAGCGTGAAAAGACAGGACTCTGCAGTCCCTGAGGAGCTTCACCCTGAGACTCCTAGGAAGCCCTGCCCCCCGGCTGTGGGAAGAGACACCCCATGACCCTCGGGGAAATCAAGCCCTCTCTGTCCCTGGAATTAGTAATTGATGTACACAGGCTGGAGAGGCCTGTCATCAGGTACCCCTAGAGCTTCCCGGGTGCCAGTTGGTCATAGGTCGCCTGGCCTGCGTGCCGGGGTCAGAGGTATGGATGCCATGGGAGATTTCCCTGCTTCACTGCTGCTGCTTGAAGGAGGGAAGGTAGAGGAGGAAAGCAGGTGTCAGTGCAGGAGCTCTCAATTGAAAAGCAGGTGGAATGAGAATTGGAGAAATGAAGACAGACGTGTTTGTTTCCTGGCTGGATAATTGGAGGCCAAAGCGGCCCACATCGTAACTGAGCAGCCAGTCACACTGGGGCCGGGAACACTTTAGGTGAGCGCGGAGGGCTGAGAGGAGGGAGGTGCCAAATTTGGTACCTCGGGGCTTCCCACTGAGGTTGGCACTCTCGGGCTTTGTCAGAAACTCAATCTCTCCTGGTTTGGGAAGGCAGAAGCCTGAAATCAGATGGTGCTGTGTGCTTCTCTCCAAGGGCCCCAGGGAGGATCCTCCTGATCCCTTCCACTGGTGGTGACACCCAGCAGCCCTTGGCTTGTGGCTGTATCCCTTCCATCCCAACATGGTCTTCTCCTGTGCCCTCCCATCTCATACAGGAACAAATGTAAGAAAGGACAAATGAATGGATGCAATAGCAGAAAAAGACAAAGGAGAAGGGAGGTCACTAGGTCTCGATAATACAAATGATTGCAGATGTTTGATCAGTACTTCTGCGGACTCCAAATGAGGTCATGGCCACAGCACCAGAAGCTCAAACAGGAACCTTTCCTTCTGGGGCTACCTGTGCCCTCCCCATCTCCATTTTTTTTTTTTTTTTTTTTTGCTTCCCTGTGGTGCTCAGACTCTACCAAGAGGCCTGTTCAGGTTGCTTCATCCAAAGGTGACTAGTGTCATCTATGCTGCTGCTTCCAGCTGACTCTGCATGGTGGATACTGAGCTTTCACTTGTCTCGTGTCCTAAGACCTCTCCTCAGTTTACTTTTGGCCTCGATGTCCCATTGGGAGCTCACACCCGGCACACCCCATGAGGGAAACTGCTCCTCTGTGTTCACCCCTCTAGACCTGACACCACGCCTTCTCACTCACCCGGCACCTACATCTTCATCTTTAATATTCACTCTGTGCTTGTAATCCCAGTGCTCAGGAGGCTGAAGCAGGAAAATAGCAAGTTCAAATCCAACCCGGGCAACTTGGTGAGGCCCTGTCTCAAAATGAGAAAGGGCTAGGAATGCAGCTCAGAGGTAAAGCAGGTTGGGTTCGATCTGCAGTACTTCAAGCAGTGAGAGGGGAGGAAGGGAGAGAGTTACTGACCCTGTAACTTCTTCTCTCCAGTAGCTTCCGTC
Organism: Hydrochoerus hydrochaeris; assembly: GCA_004027455.1. Taxonomy (NCBI): domain Eukaryota; kingdom Metazoa; phylum Chordata; class Mammalia; order Rodentia; family Hydrochaeridae; genus Hydrochoerus; species Hydrochoerus hydrochaeris. The sequence continues at coordinate 15,468 of PVLA01005588.1, forward strand.
TTCCAACTTCCTTCCTAACCTGAGACTCCAGATGTAACGCGTGCCTCCCCACTTAGCCTGAGAGACTGCCGCCAACTCCTCAAAGGTCCCCTCCCTCCTTCTGTCCTATCGTTAACAGGGTGTTCTTCGTAAAACGCAGCTCTGACGCCTATCTTGAGAACAGATCCTAAACTCTGAAGCTGAGCCTTCAGTGCACCCCCGGGCTGGCCCTGCACCCCCGTCTTCAATACTGGGCACCCCTTTGCCCCAGTCAAACAGACACAAACAGAATTCGCGTCTTCACACACCTCATCTCCCCGCCTTACCTTTCCCATTTAAAGTTCAGTTTCCATGGCCTTTTAGAAAACCTTTTTCTTTCTCTCAAAATATGTGTAACAAAATAAGAGATACTGGCTGAGGCAAAGACTGCCACATTCCATAAACCAGAGTCACCCCCCTCTTATTTCCTGTACCAAACAGAAAACACACTTCTGATCGTGCTTATCTGACTGGCTTACAAACAGAGCTTTGTTTGCTCATGGAATTCACCAGATGGAGAGGAACCATCGCCTTTTGAATCCTTCAGCATTTTCTTCCTGACTCACCTAGCAGGGAAGGCATCGGTTTTCCTGCCTCTAATCCCTGAAACAGAAAAGGGACTGTGTTCTCAGACAAGATGGTAGCAAAGGCTTCAAACTTCAAAACTCGCAATGCTGGGAGTGAGATCCCTGGAGAGTCGCGCAGTGCCAAAGACATGGCGCTCAGATTAAAAAGAGACTTCCGCCTTCAGAAATCCTGGCAGGCACCAAAGGGCCGAAGTGGGGGGCTCCCCTAGGTGCCTGCTTCTTGTGCATTTCAGTGCCCACATCCTCGCCTTCCTTGCCAGGAGGAGCCATCTGAACACTGGGCAGGAGCCCCTTACACCCATCACATGACCACCCAAAAGGAACAACCTGGGAGTGACATCCTGTGACCCATTTGGAAAGACCTACATAGTCCGTCTTTCTCTACGGTAAGAGGAACTGCAGATTCCTCTTTAGTTTCCCTGACCCACTGGGCACCAACCTGCTCCTGCAGCCACGGAGACAAAGTCACAGGCAGCCGAAACTGCAGCTCTGATGCCCCAGCGCCCGGGAGCACGGAAAGCTGGCAGGCTGGGCCGGACCCAGGTTTGCAGAGGCCCTGCCTTCCCTTGAGAGGAAGACACTGGTGTAGACAATGGCCTCAGATGCTGGGTCTGTCGCTCAGGGAAAGATTCATGGCCTTTCTGAGCAGTCCTTTCCCATCTGTCAGGGAGAGTGAGCTGATTCCAGGGCAGCCGTTGTGAGGATTAGAAAAACACCCTGCAAAGAGCCTAGTTCAAGACAAAAAGATTCTCTGTCAATAGTAACATTATTCTTAACATCTTAAATTTGTTTTTGTGTTGGTACCAGGAATTGAACTCAGGGCTTTCCTGCTTTGCCAGGCAGGTGCTGGGCTGCTGAGATGTTCCCAACACTTTAAGTTTAGGTGAAAACCATCACTGGTCATTCAAGAAATGCAAATTAAACACTATTGAGATTTCATCTCACTCCGGAAAGAATAGCTGCCATCAAGAAATCAACTGATAACAAATGTTGGCGAGGCTGCGGGGAAAAAGGAACACTGCTCCACTGTTGGAGGGAATGTAGACTGGTGCAACCATTATGGAAATCCATATGGAGAATTCTCAGAAGACTAGGATTGGAAGTTCTATTCAATCCAGCTATCCCCCTCCTGGGTATTTTCCCAGAAAAACTAAAAAGTTCATATCACAGTGATATATGTGCACTCATGTTCATAGCAGCACAATTTGTAAAAGCTAAATCTTGAAACAACCAAAATGCCCATCGACCACAGAGTGGATGAAAAAAGATGTGGTATTTTTATACAATGGAATATTACTCAGCTATAAAAAGGATGATCTGGAGGCCTTGAAATGGAGACAAGTTGGGACTATCCTCATAAGTGAAATAAATAAGAATCATATTTATAAATATCATATTGTATCTATAGTGTAAAAAGTAATGAGAATTGTAGGAGTAATAAAACCCAAAATGTGTAATTGCTATTGTAAAAAAGAGAAGTGGATATAACTGCATGTATGTTTAAGTGTGTAGGATTGATAGCCATATTACTAAGTTTTTGTTGGATCATTGAACAGAACTATTTGCAGTCTCACTGTTTGAATGTCTTTGTATGCTTTACTTTTGTAACTTTCTAAGAAGAGAATATATATTTATCAACTAATGATTTCCTACTGTTTATTTTGTTTTTGAAATTATGTATTATTTCTACCCTTTTCTGTATTTTTTTCTCTTTAAATAAAATTTAAAAAAAAAACACTTGCTTCAAAGATAAAAAAAATTGGGACTCTTTTTTGGGAGTTGGAGTATAGCTCAGTCATAAAGCATTTTCCTAGCACGCACAAGGACTGAACTCAGTCTCCTCAATCACACATGCACACACACACACACACACATGCACCCACCCACACACACAAATACAGCTAAGCATGGTGGCACACACCTGTAATCCCAGCACTCTGGAGGCTGAGGCAGGAGGATCACCACAAGTTTGAGGCTAGTCTGGGCTACATAGTGTGTTGAAGGCCAGCCTGAACTACATAGCAAGTCTTGCCTCAAAAAAATAAAATTTTTTTTTATGTTGTTAAGATACACAGGGATTTTCACTTAAAGAAAAAATTCCCTGTTCCATTAGACAAGTAAGTGTGCCGCCGTCTGCTCTGGGAATGCATGCTTGGGGCGACCTAACGGAACCTTGTTTGTTTTGCTCTCAGTCACCTCTTAGGTAACCACTCTGACAACTGCTACACTTAAAAGCAGAGTCTTGGCTGAAGACGTAGCTCAGAGTTAGAGCACTTGCCTGGCATGCACAGGCCCTGAGCTCAATCTGCCACCCTGCAAAAACAAACAAATAAAAACAGTCTTTGCATAGCACCCTTATCATTTTCTCCGCTGGTGTATTCAGGGACATTTCACCACCTCTTGAGATAGGTGTTCCGAGAATATTACCACTATTCCCAGACCAGAGTTGAGTGACAAAAGGAACAAATAATGAAACAGAAGAGACAAGGACCAGAACAAAGGACTCGATTCAACTGGCAGCAGTGGGTAGCCAAGGACAGGGCGTCTCCTCCAGACCCCTGAGCTCCAGCCCTCAGCTCCCACCTCTTCTGAGGTCTCCTGTGCCAGCACTTGCTGGACATTCAACCCCTGGGCTCTGAGATGAGTCACCTTCCTGGTGTGGCTTCCCACTGGGAACCTCTTCAAAGGAAACTACAAAGAATATGCAAGGAGGGTGGTGGCTGTAGTGGATTTATGACAACAGAATGTTGGTAGCAATAGGACTATCTCACAATAGGTGTACCTAGGTGAGCTCATATATTACCACACGCTCACCCAGTCTCAGGAGGAATATCCAAAAATGGTAGCAACATTTGGTTATAAAATTATAGCGACCATTCATTGCTTACTTCTTTGTTCCGGTTTATTCGATAAAGCAAATGTGTTACCTCAAAGTAAAAAAGGAAATACAATACCCAAGTGTCAAAGCATGTACTGGGGCAGAGCTGGGGCTGCTGACCTGTTACCAAGGGCCCTTCCGTCTCACCCTTCTCCTCCTACCTGTGCCCAGCTGTGAGGTCAGGCTGGGCTGCAGCTGCAGGGCCTGGGGAAGGGAGACCTGGCAGTGGGCCATGAAAGGCCCCCCTCTGCTAAAAAAAAAAAAAAAAAAAAAACGACATAAACACCCCCCTGATAGCTTTGCTCCCTGGAGCAAACTATTGTCCCAAATCCCCCTTCTGCACATTAAATGTCTGCAGAGAATGACACCAGTGTCCCCAGGGGTGTCTGGAGCTCAGCAAGGGGAGGATAGTCAGGGTGGCAGTGGCCGGCAGGAGCCCCTGGCTGGCCTCATGAGCACCAGACTCATTGCTGGGAGTGCAAAGGTAAAAATGCATGTTCATAACGGTAATTGTGCCTATGGGGGAAGATGGTTTTGTTTTTGAATCTTCTAAAGACATAGAACCTTTTTCTTTTTCTTAAACATGCTTCCCAAAGATGCTCTACTAGTTTTGCTTCTCCAACAAGAATGACATCTTAAGTAGATCTATGGTTTTCAATTATTTTTATATATTAAACCTCAGACCATTTTAAGACACCAATTCCAAACCTGATTCTATTCTTACCTCCTCTTTGTGCCCCATCCCACTCCAAGTCCAGTGCAAGCTTGGATCTGGCCCCACTGATTGGAGGTCACTTTGGGGGCGCCGCAGGCCCCACTTTCCCCTTCCAGGACTTGCTCCTCCGAGGTACTGGGCTGAGAGATAGGACAAGGAAGGGCCAAAGGGTCACTACCAGGCCATCCTGTGGCCTTCTGCCTGGTGGTAGGCAGCATGGAATTACCACCATGCCTGCAGGGACGCAGACAGCCAAATGTAGGTGTCCTTGGGGGTGCGTTTGAGTGCCCCAGAAGTGTTACAGGCAACTGAGTTAGATAGAAATATTGTAAGCAGTGAGACAGGGCTAGGTCCTCAAAGGAGTCAGGGCAGAAGCCCACACCTTGCAACTGTGGGGGAGACAGACACCTCCTGCTGTGGGCCAGGCCTCAAGGCAAAAGATCAAACAAATGCATCCATAGCCTAAGGATTGATATTCTAAATAGTTCTCTATCACCCTGAAGAAATCAGGAGTCACCATTCCAGCCCCTAAGGGAAGAGCCCATGCTCTTTAAGCACACTTGCTTGCTATATGACTCGATTCCCCATTTGTTCCCAATTTAATCAATTTTACCTGAGCAATTAATCTTATTGGTTGGCCATAGTTCTGTCCCACCTTATGTCCATCTTGCGAGTTTCCATTTTTCCCCACCTTGGACCTGTCTCACTTCGTGGTTTTACTCTATAAAAGTCCCTAGAAAAGAAAAGAGTCCCTGGCAACCCACTAGGGATCCCCTCTGTCTCTCACACAGAAGCTTTCCTTCTCTCAGTAAACCTCCGCTGTTCCAAAAATCCATTCTTCCATTTTAGAGAATGCAAACTCTTACCTGACAGCTAGTAGGCTGGGAGTTTCACTGCCCTGTATCAGAAGGACAGGCCGGGTCAGCACACAGGGTAAACCCGGGCTGCAGTTCCCAAGGTTGAGCACAGGCTCGGGCAGCATTTCACACCCAAGCTCCCTGGGAAAGAATAAAGTTAGTTACTTTCCAAATAGCATCCACTTAAACGTCAGGGAACCAAGTTTCCTGGCCCTGAGAACCAGGGGTGTTGAGACTCCACCTCTCAACTCTTCCTTCTGCCCTCCCTTTTTAATCTGAGACCCCTAGAGATACTAGTAAACCTGCCAAGGCCTTTTCCAACTCAGACATCCAAGTGAGGAGCAAACCAACATGTCAGTGTTTTTGGAGATTTCCTTCAAATCTCTTCATGGAGAAAAATAAAGTAGCTGCCTCCATTTGCCATGGCCTCGGGAAAGGGAAACATTCCCTCTCTCACACCCACTGCATTCCAGAGGCTGATTCAGTCCTCTCTCCCTGCCCAGTGCTCTAAGTGGAAGGTGGGGTTGGAGGTGGCAGAGCTGTGTGTCCCAGCTCAGGAATCCTGCTCCTCTGGTTCCTGAAGGTATTGACAGAGGAGAATGAAACTCCCAACCTACTACACGCCCGGTAGGAGTTGGTGACTCTAAAATCGAAGAATGAATTACAGTGGAGGTTAGGAGCAGAATATATTTATTGAAAGAAAGGAAGCTTCTGTCTAGGAGAGACAGAAAGGGTCCCAAAGGGGTTGCCAAAGACTGTCTTTTCTAGGGACTTCTATAAAGTCATGAGGTGAGAGGGTTCATGGTGGGGAAAACTGGGAACTCACAAGGCAGGTAAGCATCAGGTGGGACAGAACCATGGTGAGCCGGTAAGATTAGCTACTCAGGTAAAATTGATTAAATCAGGACAAATGGGGAAGCAAGTCACATATTAAGTGGGCACTCTTAGGGAGCAGTGACTCCTTCCATAGGGGGTTGGGAGGGTGGCTGCTGACTTCCTCAGGGTGAGAGGGAATGTTTAGAATATTAGTTCCTAGGATATGGGTGCATTTGTTTAATCTTTTGGCTTGAGGCCTGGGCTACAGCAGGAGGTGTGTGTCTCCCCTACAGGTGGAAAGTGTCTGGGCTTCTGCCCTGGTTCCTGTGAGGACCCAGCCCCGTCTCACCGTCTGTAATATTCCTCACTAACTCAGCTACCTCTAACAGCATGGGCACAGGTAGAGAGCGCCTTGCTGGCCTCTTTCTTGGGGCCAGGCAGCTACAGAAAACAGAAAGAGGCCACTCTGGTGATGGCCATGGTCCTCCACACCTCTCCACTCCTTTTCCATGGAGCCAATTTTTTACCTAGTATCATTTTCCTTGTGCCTGAAGGCGTCTCTTTAATGGGTCTTCCAGGGATCAATGTTTTCAGCTTTTGAATGTCTGGAAAAGTCTCTCTTACACTTGTTTTTGCAAGATAATCCACTGAGTCCAGAATTCTGGGCTGAATACAGTATGTTTTTCTTTCAGTACTTTTCTGTCTTCCCGCTGCTTTTGTTGTGACCAGGGCTTTGTTGTTATCCTTATCTTTACTCCTCTGTTTAGAACAGTGTTTTTTTTCCTGGGCTAATTTCAAGGCTCTGTCTTTACTATTGGCTTTGAGCACCGTGATTATGGCGTGCTTTGGGATAATTTTCTTCATGTCTCTCTTGCTTACATTTTACCTTGTTGAGTGCTAGATACGCTTTTATTTTAAAAATGTTCTTGAGTGTATTTCTGGGACACAGTTAAATCACTTGGAAATAGTCTGCTCCTTTCCAGACCTGCTTTTAAGGCTTGTGGGGAGACCTCGAGCTGCCTTCGGTCTGAGACTGGTTAGACCTCTGCTGAGACAATACCCTTCTGAGTACTGTATTTACTAAATGGACTGTGCATTACAAGGTTTTGGGTTCTGGCTGGTGGGAAACTGTCCTATTTCTTGTCCTGTATATGCTGTAGGGATCACTCCCTCAAATTCTTTTGGGTGATTCTTTCCCAATTGTGGGTAGACCCCTCACATGGATGTGCTATCAATACGGGGCTCTAGCGTTCTCTCCACACATATGCTATCCTGTGAATTCTCCACCCAAGGGTCCCCAGCCCCCTTTCCTCTGCTTTGTGACTGAAAGGATTTTGCCCTAGAATAAGTTACAGGATATTAGGGTGGTGGGAGGCGGGATCAAGGATCCCTCCCTCCCCTATGACAACTTCCTTTTTCCTGTCCCAGTGGATTGAAAAGGGTCCCAATCAGCTCCTCGTGCATTATCTGTGGCCGCCCTAAACACCGTCCTTGGAATAAAGGCTGCTTTTTATTTTATATCTTCTTTCTTATTGGGCCGAAAACCTAACAGTGACACTGCTGTGGTCCGCCAGTATCTCCTGCCCTGCAGAATGGCCGAGGAAGCTACAGGTTTGAATCCTGGCATCAACCAACTGGGGGGGCTTTGAGTCAGCCCCTTAACCCTCTCTCAGCAGACGATGGTCAGGCAGTTAGCTGGGACAATCACAGGACTCACTGCATTGTCTCCACTCACTCAAGGATCACCGCCCTGTGCCGGCAGTGACCTGCAAATCATTGGTTTAAACAGTTTAAGCTGTGGGTGGTGGCACATGGCTGTAGTCCTAGCTGCTTGGGAAGCTGAAGCAGGCAGATCACTTAAGCCCATGAATTCAGAGTCAGCTTGCGTGCCATAGTGAGACTCTGTCTCACAAACAAAAACCTAACAGGGGAAGAGGTAAAAAAGATCAAGATGCAATTTGTATATGCTCTGGTTCTCTAGAATGAATATAATTATTATGTATCACAAACATATGCTAGTTTTAAAATGTGGTGAGATACTCCTGCCAAAAAACCCCACAGACACAAATAAACTCAAAATTGATCCAGAGCCAGGGGTGGGATGCCCACCTGTAACCCCTTGGGGGCCAAGGCTACAGGGTTGAAAGTGCACACCCAGCCTGGGCAAATTAGCAAGGCCCCACCTCAAAATTTAAAATTAAAAAAAGAACTGGGGATATAGCTCAATGGGAAGGCCCGGGGTTCAAATCGCAATGCAAAAACAAAAACGCCTAATGGTTGTTTTTTGAGACAAGGTCTCTATATGTAGTACAGGTTAGCCTTGAACTCAGTATATGGCCTATACTGACCTCAAACTCATGGTGATCCACCTACCTCAGCCTCCTGAATGCTGGGGTAAGCATGACCTACCACATCCAGTTTAAAAAAAAAAAAAAAAAAAGCTAATTTTCTCATTGTTTTTAATTTTATTTATTATTTTTTGAGACAAGGTTTCACTAATCACAGGGCAGGCTGGCCTTGACCTCACGGTGATCCTTCTGCCTCAGCCTCCCAAATGCTGGGATTATAAACATACACCACTACACCTGGCAAAACACTAATTTTTAAAATGGAAATTTAATTTGAACATATCCTTCACTGAAGAAAATAAATAGTTGACAAATAAGAATGAAAAGATGCTGAATATCATTGGTGATTAGGAAAATATAAATTAAAACAGATATTATTAGACCCAATATTGGCCTGTCTAAAAATTTAGGACTGACCATACCAAATACCCATGAAAACTCAAGCAACTAAAACTCTCAGATGGAGCTGGGGATTTAGCTCAGTGGCATAAGCACCTGCCTTGCAGGCAGGTGGTTGTAAGTTCGATTCCCGGTACCGATAAAAAAAAAAAAAAGCTCTCAGATGCTGGTGTGGGAGTATAGAATCATAGAAAGTATTTTTTAGGAGTCTCTTTAAAAATAAAAACATAAACCAGGCATGGTGGCGCACAACTATAATGCCAGGACTCAGGAGGCTGAGGCAGGAGGACTGCAGTGAGTTCAAAGCCAGCCTGGGCTACCTAGTGAGATTCTGAATTAAAAAAGCAAACAAGAAAACACTCAAAAGATAAAAATAAAAGACATAAATCAAGTGTAGGGGCACATGCTTATAATTCTAGCCTTCTGGGAGGTTAAGGCTGGAGTGTTATGAGTTCTAGGCCAGCTTCAACTGTATAATGTAGTTAGTTCAAAGACAACCTGGAATGTAGCAAGACCCTGTCTCAATAATTAATTAATTAATTACTTGTAAAAAAGAAAAAAAAACCTGTATTATCTCCTCATTCTACCTTAGGTATTTACTGGTGAAATGTAGACATAGTTCATACACAGACTTGTACATGTGTATATAACAATTCTACTGGTAACAGCTAGAAAATGGAAATGACATAAGTGTCCCTCAACAAATGAATTAAGAAGCAAACTGAAGTACTACATATCCATCCAGTAGAATCTACTCATCAATAAAAGGAAGGACAAAAATAAATAAAACGCAGGGCTATTGTTTTACACACTATGAATGAACCTCAAAATAATTTTCCTGATGGAAAGAAGCCAAACAAAGAAGAATATATATTGTGTGTGGTTCCATTTGTATAAAGTATGGCAAAATTCAAATGCCTAGTGGTGACAGAGAGCTTATCAGTGGCTGCCTAGGACTGGGGGTAGAAACGGGGGCAGATTACAAAGGAGACTGCAGGCAATGGGGGGTGGTATGTTCATTCCTTTGAAATTGTGGCAATAGATTTTCTGGTGCCTAATAGACTAAAATTTGTCAAATTATACTTATTAAACAGGTGGAGTTTTAATGTATCAATTATGAACCCCAAAACTGTTTTAAAGTAAATTATAAACCAAGCTTCTTTTTCTTCCCCTGGCATTCTGCATGTTCCAGAGGGGACCCTGGTCTCAGTGTACCCTTCAGGGGATCCTGGACTCCAGCATGGCAGCCCTTAGATGGGCTTCAGAGCTCACAGAAATCCACACTTCCCATTTGCCAGTGATGAAACCGAGGTCAAAGGAAACCTGCTGAGCTTGTGCCAGACCCCAAACTCAATGAGGTCCCCTAACTGCAGATAAAAATTGTTTGGGGGAGGAGACGAGGTTCTTGAGAATCCTGTGAGTCCCAGAGGAGGTGAGGTCAGTTGCTCGCTGGGTCTTTCTCAGCTACTGTGTTCTGTGCTCTTGATGTTGGTCACTTACTGCAGTTTCTGCCTCGAGAGCACTGCAGCTTCCTTTCCTGCTTGCTCCCTTCTAACTGAAGGTCCCAGAATAATTGAAGGACATTATGGAGTCACATCACTAGGAAGGGACCCAGCAGGAAGTCATGTTGTTGTATAAAGAGGCCAAAAGTAGAGGTTTAAACCAAGCCCCAAGCACTTCCCAAAGGGGCCTGTAGCTCTTGGGAGCCCGTGTGCCCTTTCACAGGCAAGAAAACTGGTGTACACAGCAGGCCTGAGATCTTGGCTCTGTATTCAGATGCCCATCTCTGATAGATAATGTGCAGACGCATTAACCAGTCAGCATTTAACAATCTGTGTTTTAATGTGTGTTCAGCTTACCACACCAATTACCCGCAAGAGTCATGCTAAAGCAGCTGGGGCTCTGTGGCAGAAGCCTTTCCATGTCGCTTTGTCCACGTGACGGGAATATTTTTAACACTCTGCTTTGCTTGTTTGTAGCACAATGAGATGAGAACTTGCAACAGAAGCCTGGGTCACTTGGAGAGAAGGTTTTTGGAGGACAAATGTCACCCAGAAGGAAGAAGAAAAAGAAAAGAAACAATAAAAGCAATAAACCCATTTCTCCAGTCATTTTAAAAGCCTCTCACTGGAGACAATGAGCAGATAGCTATCTGCTTCTCCCTGTCTGGGTGTTTTCAAAGGAACTGCCTTGCCTGTTTTCTTGTGCAAAGTCATGAGCACGCACTTCCCAGCACGTAAGAAGTCAGGAGGCTCCTGGTCTTGCTGTGCGGCAGTCTTTGCCCTGCCCAGCTGACCAGCTGTCACAAAGCGGCCTTTCATTGCAGGATCACACAGTGCCCTGCAACGTGACCTCAGACCTGGCACACATTCCTGCAGAGCACAAAGGAACGGAACTTGGCTTTGTTCTGGGAGCACACAAACCAACGGGCAGCGTTCTGGGTGCTGGGGTGCACCTCAATTCACAGCTCGGGTTGCTCTTCCATCCCTGACTCTGTTTCTGCCATCCGTGGCCAGGACTGAGCCAGCTGCCCTGAGAAGGAGACAGCAGGACCCGGGTGATGTCCACGTCGGGAAACAGGCACCGTGTACATATGAAGAATTTCTTGGATTTGCCCTTCTGAGCATAGCATGGTTAACATCTACAAACTTGGACATTGTCAGAGAGAGCTCCCTGAGGGAGAGTCTGAAAGAGCACAGACCAGAAACTGGGGCATCAGAAAGTGTCCTGTGATCAGGAAACGTCTCATGCCAAAACACACTTTGTACCAAACTGAAGGAAGAATTATTGCAAATACTTCCCTGGAAGGCACACTTCCTGGGTATTACATAATCTCCTCACTTGGGCCCTGTGACCAGAGCAGAAGCCTTTGGAGACTTTCTGTCTCCATCCTCGGGAGAAGGTGTCAACTGTGGTGGCGGAGGGAGCAGGGGACAGCTGATGCTGGTGACTTCCTATCCACTGGTCAATTCTTCGCCTCTTTGTGTGGGCAGTGCAACAGTAAATGGGGCCTCTGAAACAGCACCCCCCAAATCCTGGAGGTCTTAATGTGCTTTCAAATCATCACTGATCCCCGTGTTTGGCAGAGTTTGGAGACCAAGTGAAAATGGCACTCAGCACGTGTGTTTATGGACTACTCTGCAACCTCTAGACATTCTGCTGTCCTCTGTTACTGCAGTTTCACTAGAAATCTAGAACACTGTGCGAATACAAGCAACAAGAAAAACAATAAATCAGACACGCAAGCTTAAATACTGCATGGTTTGTCTTATATGAGAAACCCGAAGTATAAATAAAAAGCAAAATAAAAGGTAGACAGCAGGGAAATAGCTCTTCTGTAAGTGGGAAGGGGACCAAGGGTGGAGGGCAGAGGAAAGCGAGGAAAAAAGAATTGAGATGTGTTATGTCATTTCCTCACAAAGAATAAAAACCAGAGAAAAAGAATAAACAGCGTTCATCAGATTTTTACTGTGTAACGAGTCTTCACGTGCAGTACCCCATTTAAGCTCGAGGCCATGTTGTGGAGGGTCCTGGCACCGAATCACAGACCTACAGCAGGAGTCAAACCCACGCCACGAGCAATCTCGCACTGTGACTAACCAAGCACTCAACTTGTGCTTGGTTAGCTAATGTGACTTCAGTTGGCTCCCGTTAGTGTGGAGGGAAACAGGACCCAGAGGGCAGAAGTAAAGGAGGACAGGCCCGGAGTGGAGGGAGGGGTGCAGTGAACACGTGGGGTCCGGTCCGGGTGATAAACCCTAGAAATCTCCCAAGCAAGAATGAAAAACTCCTCTCCACGAGAGCAAACCAAGACACGGGAGAGAGACAGATTCCTGCTTCGGAGGAAGAGAGGGCGCCAGCGCCTTGGGGCCGCCTCTTCACCTTGCTTCCCGGCAGCAGCTGACAGCGGTAATGCTGGCTCTGCTCGCAGAGCTGCCCCATGGAGCAGGGACAGGGTGCTTGGGCCACCTGCTGGAAAGGGACAGAGAGAAAGGGAAAGGTGATCCCAAGGACAGGAGGCACAAGGATGCAAAGCGGGGAAAAGGTCGTCGATTTTCAAAACCATAAATGTTTTCTGAATTATTAACCCACTAAGAAAATCCTAGCACTCACCAAGGCAAACAGGAGAGTTGAAATGAAAGGAAGAAAGCGCTTGGATTGAGACTGTTTGTCACAACATATGGTTTCTGCCACGTGTTTCTAGAGTGAAAATATTTGGCTTGTGACACATAGGTATTATTTTTTGAGAGGTGCATCTTGCCTCACATTGAAAATCAAGTTTTGAGGGGTTGGGGATTTAGCTCAGCAGCATAAGCGCCTGGCTTGCAAGCACAGGGTCGTGAGTTCAATCCCTAGTAGGGATAAAAAAAAATTTAAAAAAAGGAAAATCAGGGGTTTTTTGGTAGCACTGGGGATTAAAGAGCAGCTTTGGACTGAGTTGGACCCTCTGCCTGCCCACTCATCACCAGGCATCACCCCAGGAATCACACCTGGTGAGCAAGTGCCCTACCCCAGGGCCACAGCCCCAGGCCCTTTCCTTTCCTTTTTTCTTTGTCTTTATTTTTTCTTTATTATTTTTTTTTAAGACAGGGCTTCACTATGTAGTCCAGGCTGATGTGGACTCACTGTGTAATCCAGACGGGCCTTGAACTTGTGGTGATCCTCCTGCCTCAGCCTCCTAAGTGCTGGGATCACTGGATTTACTTTATTTTTGGTTTTTTGAGACAGTGTCTCTATGTAGACCAAGCTGGCCTCAGACTTGCAAACCTCCTTTCTGCCTCAGCCTCTCCAGTGCTGGAATTCAGATGTGGATCACCACCCCCCAGCAACCTCATTACACCTTTAAAAAACAGAAGTCGACTTGGAAATTGTCCCTCTAAGACCACACGACTGACCTACAAGGATTAGGATGAAGTGAGGCACTGGCTCTTCCATCCACCGGAAGACTTTGAAAAGTGTCTGCCTCTCCTGTCTGTTAGGGAGCAGGGAGCAGAGCACAAACCCTAGGGATCCCAGGCCTCAGACAGGACCATCTGAGCCTCCCCAGCTCAGAGATGCTGAGGAAATTAATACTGTCCTCTTGTGCACCTGATAGGCATCTGCAGGTGATTCCCTTCCACAGGAAAAGTCTCAGACATTTCTTACAGTATTTTTCTGGAGATGAGCACCCTTAAGTTTCCACATCAGGTTTTTGTTTCACCCGCGTCCCTTCAGTGTTTCCATCAAGGTATAGTGTGGACATCAGCAGTACCAGTTTGCTTTTTCTCTCTGTATGAGGCCAATGTCAGAGCTTTCTGAAATCTAAAGACTGAACTACACAGTTCTCTCTTTTAAAATTTCCTTGTGGGAATGGTCTGTGTCTGGATGTCCCCACAACACCTCATGCAGTCATAGAGGGTGGACTTTTCAGAGGCAGCTAAATCTGGAGTTTGTGATTGGTTCATTGTACCGGGATTGAGGGTGTAAGTGCTACACCAGCCCTGGGGCAGGTAGTCTGTGTTCAGCATAAGGGATGGAAAGAGGCTTGCTCTTCCCTTTTGCTCTCGCTGTCATTGCTGTCTTCTGCCTTCACAAACAGTGGCCCCTCTGCTCTACCACTCTGCCTTGGAGTCAGCTGATTGCGGACTGAGACCTCTACAAACTGTAAACTAAATAAACCTTTCCTTCCTTATCATTGGGTGGTGGGTATTTTGTCACAGCATCAAGAGAAAAGTAATCAAGATGATATGGAATTTCTACTTTGTTCCCACATACAGTTCCTGCACTGGTCAACTTGCGCTTGGTTAGCTAATGTGACATCAGTTGGAAGCCAATAAACCAACTGTCAAAGGTCATATTCCAATTAGTTTGGGGAATGGAAGCAACAAGCCTGTTTGCATCATTCAGTTTATTACTATATGACTAAGGCCCAGCCAGTGAGTTCCAGGATAAATGTCTAAGCTGAAAGCACAATAAGTCTTCACATCCACAAGGGCATAAACTTTGTTTCTGTTTTATCAAGTTTATTGGCACATTGTAGGTATACAAAATGGTCATATTCATTACAGGGAATTTGTACCCAGACATGACATAACTTGGCTCTTTGTTCCCGTTCCCATCCCCTCCCTTCAACCCCCTCCCTTCCTTATTTACAAAGCTTTGTTTGCGTCTTTCCTTTTTTTCTCATCATCTTTTCTCTTTTCTTTTCCTTCCTTTCCCCTACCCGTCCTTAATTCCCCTTTCCATTTGAACGTTTTCTTCCTATTTCACAACAGCTACTGTATATCTTGGTCCTGATTTACTCTTTCAGTTTCTCATGCCAGAGAAAAAATGCAGTATTTACACATGTGTGTACAATTTATTTCACTGAAGAGACGGGCCTCAAGGTGCATCCTTTTCGCTAGAAATGTCTCAGGCTCATCCTTCTCTGTGGAAGTGTAGCGCTCTATTTTATAAAGAAAAAATCTGTCCTCTAACCGTTCAGCAGCTGACGGGCATTTGGACTATATGCAAGCTTTGGCTGTTACCAACGATGAAGGGCATACATTTTTATGTCATATTTGACCCATTGCTTTTCCATAAATCTTTTACATTCCCGCAATCACCATTAGAAATCAGTGCTAAGTACACAAGACCTCTGAATGCTTTCAGTTCAGATATTGAGGTGTCACGATAAATACATTTTTTCTTCTGTACCAGGGATCAAACTCACAACCTCATGCATGCCAAGCAGGCATGCTAAATCCCTGAGCTAAATCCCTGGCCCAGTAAATACATTTTTGAATATGGCCGTTGGTGCATACAGAGCATTTTACTTACATTTCAACCTTTGTATATTTCACAGCTTTGTATCATTTTGTCTGTTGCAATTTCCAACACTGAATGGCAGTGCTGACCTTCTGTCCAAGCCACTTCACCCCTGCCAAGACCCTCACTGTATTTTCAGACCTAGTTTTAACATTGGATAGTTCCATTTGGTTGTGTGGCCATTTGTAACATTTCCACTAAGCAAATATGCTCTTTTCCTCTCACCTGAACCAAGGAGGTCTGCATTCCCCATGTCGGTGTCAGCTGATTCTTGCTCCATTTCACTGTCACAGTAACTTTGTCTCACATGGACAGTGTCAAAGTCATCATCATCATCATCATCCTCCTCCTCTTGCACCGGTCTTCGGTTACGGAAGTGTGTAGTTTACCACAATGGATTATCTTTATCAACCATGCATGAGTAATCTAATAATTCATTTTTGACCTTGTCCAAAACACAAATCTTGTTTTTCATGTGCCATTGTACTGACTTGCATTACTTGTACCAGAAATGTAAAAAAAAAAAAAAAAAAAAAAAACTTTTTTTTTAATCGGTATTGGGGATCGAACTCATGACTCCCTGCTTGCAAGGCAGGCACTTATGCTGCTGAGCTAAATCCCCAGCCCCCCCTTTTTATAAACAAATCCTGGAGTGTGTGGTCTATTGGACCCTCTGTGATGCTCAAGTAAACATATGCAAAAACTGTTCCATGGAGCATACAAATGGGTCCAAATCCCATTTTGTCATGTTTTCACTTGAGTACACTAATTGCCATTCCTCATACTAAGTGGGTAAATATAGATTGCTTCCCGTATCCCTCAGGGGCACAACTGGCTACTATTACACTAAAGTACAAATTCACAATAGTAAAGTAAAAGATGGGTCTCCTGGACCCAGGTTTATGCTTCAAGGATTAATGGCATCCAAAAGTTTGTAGTCATCTTTAATCACACACACACACACACACACACACACACCTCAAACAAAATGGAGGGCTAATACAATGTTGACATGTTTTATTTTGACAAATAGAAATGTTTAAAAACAACACATGAAATGATCGTGTACCATCTACTATCATGTTATCACATTTCTTTAATGTAAATACTTCATTTCTACTAAAAAACATAGAAAGGACATAGTCCTACAGTAAGAGGCAGTTCTTTAAATTGAACAGGTACAGTTTAATGGAAAATTTGCTATGCCCTCAGTTTTCTCCTGCTAGAGGCAGAGGACTCTGCTGCAGTGCATGTCCACTGAGAAACCTCCCGGCACACAGCCTGGTGCCTCTGTGGCTCAGAGCAGCAGGCCCCGCTGCCCCTCAGTGGGGCTCACGTGCTGCTGGCTCCACAGCCTCCTCCTGCTCACTGCCAGTCCCCAACAGCTGCCTGTGTGCTTTAGGGAGCAGGACTTGCTTCCTGTCCAGGGCTGGGCCCAGGCTGCCACAGTGGCACTCTTGGAGGCTCTGCTTCCCTGGGGCTTCTACAGTGCACCTTCTGCCCGCTGGGTAGTGCTGTTCTGACCTACAGGCCTGGACAGGAGTCAGTGACACACAGCTCGTCCAATGTGCTGGGCAGCTACCCAGGACCACCGCCATCCCATCACCAGGAGCTTTGTAGAGCAAGGCCCCACCCCTCTTGAAACCTCTGGTACCAGGGAGCCTCCAGATCCCACAGCAGGAGTGTCTGACAGGCAGCAAAAGCTGAGACCAAGTGCCAGGAGGCTTCCCGTCAAGCTGGTAATTGCTTTCCACAACAGACCGCACAGAAGAGACACAGTGGTTGTCAGGGGTGTTCATCTTTGGGGGACTGAGGCTGAGGGATCACTGGAGCCCAGGAGTTTGAGGTTGATCTGGGCAACAGCAGAAAAAAAGCAAAATGTTTCGCACAGGGACTGATGCAAAATAATCGTGTAACACACTGGTGAGCTGACAGTTGAACAGGCAGGCACAGCACCACAAAGACCTATGGTGACAACAGGAAAACAAAAAAGATGTCAACTATGTCCTACAAGAAAGAACAAGGGCCACTGGGCATGGCGGTGCGTGTCTGTGATCCCAGCCCTCAGGAGGATAAGGCAGGAGGATTGCTGCAAGTTCGAGACCAGCCCGGGCTACAAAGTGAATTAGAGGCCAGTCTGAACTACCATAGCGAAACCCTGTCTCAAAAAGACAAAAAACAAAACATACATGCTGTCAGTGTAAACGATGTGCATGTATGGAACACACTCTTGTCATGTGTGCAGACTGCCTTAGGTGTGATAATTGAAATAATGATTTTTTTTGTAGAGTGCTATTGGTATTTTCATTGTAGTTCATATTTGAATTTATTTCTGATGTTCTTTTTTAGACTTTGTACAGTAAAAACTAGTTGATGTTGAAAATTTTGATACTTTTGTATAAACAATATTTTATTTTTGTGACTTTTTTCCCGGTGAAGCATTGTTTAATATAATAAAACTCATATAATTAAAATTAATAATTCATTAAAAATGTTCTAAAGAGTAAATATGGGTCTGACAGAGCTATGTTTATGCACCTTGATGACATCGTCTTATGCTCTGAGGCCTAGTGGCCTTAGTTACTTACTTGATTAACAAGATAGGCTGGTCATGATGACCATAGAGGCCACTTCAAGATTTAGCTGTTCTGAACTGTGCTGCTATACACATGGACAGACATGTATCACTGTAACGGGACGTCTTCGATTCTTTTGGGAAGATACAGAAGGAAAGTAGCTGAGACAAATGGAATTTCTTCTTTGTTGCTGTTGTTTTTTAATTTCTAGTTTTAGTTTTGAGGAAGCTCCATACTGATTTCCATGGCGGTTCCATAGTTCACGTTCCCAACAATGTACAACGTCCCAACAATGCTCCTTTTCCCTGCGGCCCCTCCAGCGTTTGTTGTTCCTTGATTTCTTGTTGATAGCCATTCTTTCTGGGGTGGGATAGAATCTCAGTGCTGTGCTACTTTAATTTGCTTTTCTCTAGTGGTCAGTGATACTGAACATTTCCCCATGTGTCTATTGGCCGTTTGTACTTCTTCTGTGAAGTGTCTATTCATTCCAGTTGCCCCTTTTTTTCAGTTGCTTATTTTTTGATTTGGTCTTCTATGGGGGGGGTGACCTGATTTTTTTGGAGTTTTTATATATTCTAGACATTAGTTCTCTGTGTGGGGAACAGCTGGCAAAAAGTCTTCCCCATTCTGTAGGCTGTTTTCTTACTGTTAGTTGTTTATTTGTCTGTGTAGAGGCTTTCTGACTTGACATGTTCTATATGTCCCTCAGCAGATGAGTGAGAAAGAACATGAGGAATTAAACACAATGGAGTGTTATAAAGAGGGAGAGTTGAGTCATGTTCAGGAAAATGGATGCATCTTGAAATCATAATGTTAAGTGAAATAAATTGTAGGCCCAAATGTAAATACTACATGGCTTCTCTTAAGTAAGAAACCCAAAATAGACATAAAAGATAGATAATAGGAAGTAGGGAGATAGATCTTTCTCATTTGGGGACCAAGAGGTGGAAGGAGGGAAAAAAGGAGGGGAGGGGATGAGAAACAGGAATTAAGATGTGCTGTGCCAACCCCGCACGGGGAATGTGAACGCTATGTACCCCACAAGCACAAGTAAATAACTAATTAAATGAATGAACAAGTGCAAACTTTCAGCCTCTTACCAGACCTCTGGGAACCCAGCTGCCATGCTGGTAGGAAATCCAAGCAGCCACGAGTCAGGGCTCCATAGAGAGACAGCAAAGCCCACGGGGCCAATAGTTTAGACAGTGTCCCAGTGACCACAGCACCTACACCCCAGTCCGGCCTGAGTCCTTTGCAGGGGCACACCACAGCCTGGGCAAGTTGCCACAAATGACATTACATGGAGCAGAGATGAGTCATCCCTGAGGCCCTGCCCAAACTGTACTGAAAATAAATGTTCTCTTCTTGATTTTTGTTTTAAATTACCAAATTTGGGGATGATTGGCTATACAGATATAGATAACCAGAACAGCCTGCTATTTAAATGGTAGAAGAAATTTAAAAGTAAGAGAACGGCTGTTTTATGGTGTCTACCTAAGCCTCTGTTAGGCAAAATAATGCCCCTTGTGAAGATGGCCATGTCCTAATTCCCAGAAACTGTATGTGCTGTGTCACATAGCAAAGGGGAATTAAGATTACAGATAGAATTAAGTTCGCCAATCAATTGACCTTAAAATGAGGAGATTACTGCTATCTAGAAGGCCCAGACTTATCATTAGGGCCCTTAAGTATAGTAAGGGGAGGCAAAAGAGGTCAGAGTGGTGTAATAGGACACAAAGTTAGCCCTCCCGGTATTGGTTTTGAAGATGGAGGGAGAGGGCTGCTGTGTTCTGAATGTTTATGTCCTTCAGTGTATGTTGAAACCTGTTCAGTGCGATGGTCCTGATGTTCAATCAGATGGTCCTAATGTCCAGTGGGATCTTATGGTCAATGGGATGGTCCTGATGTCCAATGGGATCCCGACATCCAATGGAATGATCCTGATGATGCCCAGTGGGATCTTGTTGTCCAGTGGGATGGCCCTGGATTTTAAGTTCAAGGCCAGCCTGTATGGTATAGCACGACCTTGTCTCAACACCCACCCCCCCAAAATGTTATCAAGTCCCTGAAGAATGGGGCTCAGCTGCCAAGTAAAACAGTATCACTTGCAGAGCCCAGAAGATGGAAGCATATGCAAGACCAGGCCGGAACGGGCGGAGCAGCTTGGGAATGGTGCTGGGAATGGTGCCCCAGCCTCAAAGGGCTTCAGGAAGCTCAGATGCCTCACATGTGCTGTGGCCACAGCCCAACCTGAAGACCCCATGTGTGGTGGGCTTGGTATTCAGGGGTTGCAGGAAGAAGCCAAAAGGATCAGACTGCCCTAGGGGAATTCAGTGTCTCCACCACCGTGACCGGCTCCGGAAACTGCTGGTACATATGTGGCCCTCCGGGGCTTCCACACTCTCCCAGGTCCCCTCACCTTCTGCTGCCCCAGCTGCTCCAGACCTCTCACACGGTTTCCCCTCCCTGACCGACTGGGTACATGGGTGGGCTACTCAGGTTCTGTCTTGTGGTCTCTTCAGTCACCCTTCAGTCTCCCATTCTTCACATGCCTGCTCCACCCTGGAAGTCAGGCCCGACAGCATCTCATTTTTAATGAGGGACATTACTACTCTTCTGAGGCTTCCTGTCTTCTTTTTTGAATTCTCTGAATGAACATTGGTAATTGTATGAAAGAAGCCATACCGTATCATCAAATTCTTGAGGATTCTTTAGCTCAGGCTCCCAGATACTATAGACCAGGGGTGGCCAAACTATGGCACGCGTGCCACAGCCGGCTGTTTGTTATCATGCAAAGCTCTAAAAGGTTCGCCATCCCTGTGGGCCATTCTTTGGCAAAAACACAGAGGCAGTTTTAAGTCTGGTAGACAGATGTCTTCCAAACATCGCTAGAATCCTGCAGGAAGCCTCCCCTCAGATACCTAGAAGTTGTGAAATAGCTCTGTTGCCGTAATTTGACTTTCACTTAAATCTCAGCTTGCACCTTAGCTTTGTAGTCCTGGCTGTGGCGTTAGTGGTGGGTTTTACTGAAGGAATCTGGGACATGCTCTAGCAGGTGCGGAAAGCACGTGGCATCCACACATTTCACGGGTGGGGACACCCAAAAGAGTGTGGCTGTCCTGAGTGTCGACTCTGGCTCAGGGGTCTGCTGTCCCCAGCTGTCCCCAGACCCCGGCCCCAGGCATGCTCCGCGGGGGTCCCAGTGAGCTGGGGAAAGGAGCTGTGTAACCAAAGCTACAGCTTTGGGGAAGTGGGGGGCTGCCAAGGAGACAAGTGACGTTACTTATATTTTGTGTCGTGGTTTTTTTCAAACTGCAAGATAAAGTGGGAAATAAAATAAGACTTCCTTCTTCATGCTTTTGAAAGCTGATGAGGCCTGTTCTGCCCGCAGAGGTCACCCCTCTGACGGCACAATGTAGCAGCCCTGACTAAGCAAACGCCTCCTGCAATTTTTCAACTTTGTGTTGATGAAAAAGCCCACACAACCATTCTGGTTTCAGAACAGTGGTCAATAAATGATATGAGATATTCAATACTGCGTTACAAAATGGCTTTGCATTAGGTGATTTTGCCCCACTATAGGTTAATGCTAAGTGTTCCAACGACATTTCAGGGATGTGAGGCTGAACTTCCTGGGTAACATTTACAGTTCAATTTATGATGGATTTATTGGGCTGTCACTGCACTGTAAGTCAAGGCTCATCTGAATTCTCATTCAGTTTGTAGTGTGAAAGTAAGTACATAACGAATGAGTTTATGCCTTGGATTTTCTCTTTGTTACACGTGTCAAGCCGCTTCAGCACATGGCCACTTGGATGACTTTGCCACCACTTTGTCCTTGGAAGAGGAGGCCCGTACCTTGCAGGTGATGAAACCTCCGCTAGCCTTGTTCAAGCTCCCTGGTGGCGGTGTGCAGCAGAGGGAAGGTCCCCACCCTGTCCCA
The DNA here is from genome assembly GCA_004027455.1 of Hydrochoerus hydrochaeris. Classification (NCBI taxonomy): domain Eukaryota; kingdom Metazoa; phylum Chordata; class Mammalia; order Rodentia; family Hydrochaeridae; genus Hydrochoerus; species Hydrochoerus hydrochaeris. The sequence goes on from PVLA01005588.1 coordinate 37,391, forward strand.
GGGGATGAAGGATGGGACATACTGTTGCCATTTAGCATTCGCTCATCCCATCCTCTCATTTTATCTTTTCCCTTGTAGAAAGTGAGGAATGCTTTTTCTTGTTTAATCTTTCACCCAAAATCAGCATTTCTTCTGCTGAAAAGCCTTTGTCTTTCTTTCACATCCCATTTAAATTCTCATTGAAGAATTAAAGCATTTTCATTGTTGAAACCACTGCTTGTAACTTGGATCACCAAGATAAATCCCTCTGGGTCACAATGCGCTACCATTTTATTTATATTGCTGGGTTTGACTTGCTAATATTTTGGATGAATCTTGTCTGGGGAGGGGTTGTTCTGTTTTGCAGTACTAGGGACTGAACCCAGGGCCTCACACATGCTAAACCACTGCTGCTCCACTGGGCTATAACCCAGCCCCATCATCCCATTTTTAACCTCTGAATCTGAAGTTTTTTCTTAGAAACAGCATGTTATTGGATCTTGTTCTGTATCTAGACTGTGAACTTGTGCCTTTTGGTTAGACATTTAGGAAATAATGTGATTTAATTATTGATGGTTGGAGTCTATCTCTCATGTCACTGTCTTATTCCTGTATGTTACAGACATTTTGTTCTGTCACTTTTATTTGGTCTTTTGTATTAAACAAATAGCTTGTGTAATATTTTTATTTTATTCCATCAATAGTATTTTTTAGCCTTTTTTTTGGTTTGGTTTGGTTTTTTTCAAGCTGGCATTGAACTCACTATGTAGCCCAGACCAGCCTCAAAATATGGTGACCCTCCTGCCTCAGCATCCTAAGCGTTGGGATTACAGAGGTGCATCACCAAACCTGGCAGATATTTTTTTTTAATTTATTTACACTGGGAATATAACTCAATAGTACAATACTTGCGTAGCATGTGCAAGGTCTCAGGTTATTACATATACAGGTATAGATATTCCCCACAACTGAAAATTTACATCTTATCATGTCATAATCTAATTCTGACTTAATCCCAGTAAATAGTTAATTTGCTCCAATATAACTTCATTCCAACATCCTTTATGCTCTCATTATTTATATACCTCATATATATACATATATATGTATGTGTTACATGCTTAAAATACATAGTTTTACACAATATTGTTTTTAAAGAAATTAGGAAAAGAAAAGAACAGTTTTGTATTTTTACCCACATTTTACCCACATTTTACCATTTCCTGTGTTCTTCATTTCTACTTTAGATTCAGGTTACCATCTGGTATAACTTCTTTTCAGCCTGAAGAATTTTCTTTAGCATTTCTTATAAAACAGGTCAGTTAGCAACAAATGTTCTCAGACTTCGAGAATACCTTTATTTCAGCTTTTTTATTCAAAGTTATTCCCTTTTTTGTCTTTCTTTTTTTTTCTTTTTCAATCAGATTTTATTGGTACTTTTATATGTACATCATGATCACATTCATTATAGAAAATTTGCACCTCATTTGACATAACTTGTTTCTTTTTTCTTTTCCTCTGCCCTGTCCTTAACCCCTGCTCCCAGCCCCATTTACAAAAGCTTTGTTTGCAGTTTCTCTTTCTTTTCTCACTTTACTTTTCCCTTCTTTCCTTTCCCTTCTTCTCTTATTCCCTTTCACATCTTAACATTTCTTCCTGTTTCACAATATCTGTTATACATTTTGGTCCTTATTTACACTTCTAGTTTCTCAAGCCAGAGAAACAATGCAGTATTTACAGATGTGTGTCTGATTTAGCTCATTTAAGAGTACGGTCTCGAGGTGCATCCATTTACCTAGAAAGGTCTTGAGCTTATCCTTCTTTATGGTAGAGTAAATACTTCATTCTATTAAAAACAAACAAACAAACAAACAAACAAACAAACAAACTAAGGGCCACTCTGGTAAGTGGCTGTGGCCTCCCAAGCCGCAGCCGCCCCAGGGTGAGAACCATATCAGTGTTTCCTGAGATCCATGCCACGTTGGAACTTGGGGCTCTGGGAAAACAGGCAGCCAGCTCACCGCTCTGTGGGCAGCTATGAGCCTACTGGCACACGGGCTAAGAATCAAATATTCATTTCAACCCTCACCCCCCACTAGCAAGTGAGAGCCAGAGATCTGAGCATCTCTTGCGAGTTTCACTATATGCAATATAGCAAATAAGGGGGATTTTCTTCTGCCATGTCTTTGAAGGCAAATATTTTTATCTCTGTTTTGCTCTCTTCTGATCAATGGTATTGCTCTAGTCAATATTCTGTTTTTATAATTTCGGTATTTCCTTTGATATTATTCTACCTGATTGAAGGAACAACTATTGTGTAAAAAACCAGATGTACTATTGTACCTATTGCTGTTGTCCCAATAACCTGCTGTGAGGTTCTGTACAAATTTCACTGCACTGCCTCAGTTGGCTTTGTCCTGTCTTGTTCTGCTGTATTTTACTACCCTCAAAATAAATAAATAAAATAAAATAAAAAATAATAATAAATAAGAAAAAAATTTAAAAAGTAAATAACAACAACAAAACAGATCAGTAAGGTACTGAGCAACCTGAAACATGATATAACTAAGCAGATAATGGACTTAAAAAGCAAAAAGAGGAAAAGAAAGTGCTCTAAAGGATATAACTGCATGTATCTTCAAGTGTGTAGGATTGATAACCATGTTGCTAAGTTTTTGTTGGATGGGTGAACAGAATTGTCTGCAGCCTCACTGTTTGAACGTCCACTTTGTATGCTTTAATTTTGTAACTTGAACAACTATATCCAAGAAGACAATATGTAATATATCAACTAGTGATTTCTTACTGTTCATTTTTTTAGAAATTCTGTAATGTTTCTACCCTTTTTTGTTTTGCTTTTTTCCCCCCTCTCTTTAAATTAAAAAAAAAAAAAAACACATCTTTATCCATTCACCAGTTGATGAGCTGTTTCCAAGGTTTGGCTATTACAAACTACATGGATGGAAGCAAGTTGTGAAAACGAATATTTGAAAGCGCAATTCCATGTGTGATCCAGATTGTTAAAATCGAATGAAATTATTATTAGGGTTAAAAAATGATCTTTAATATCAAAAGTACATTGGCACAGAACTAGTTGCCATTTTTTTGTTAAAAGAATAAAGCTTTCTTGGTGAAAGATTTTCTTGCTCTTTGAGATGATCTGTCTTGACAGCAAAAAAATTATGTCTTGTCAAAACAACTCTCTGTGCTTCATCTTGCTATTCTGTTTTCTTCCAGAAATACAAGTTATTGGCTTATGTTTCGTTCTCTGTCTCACTCTGCAGCTCTAACTCACAGCCATCCCCCTGCTTCAGCGTCCAAGTGCTGGGACCACAGGTTGTAGCACCAAGCGACGTACTCCAGGAAGTCTCGGTCAGGCTCTGCACAGATTTGTGGGTGTTCACGTCCGCCCAGGTTCATCCAAGATTCAGCAGTTTCTCACCGAGCTTCTGCCTGTGGTAGGAGCAAATGGACCTTTTGAGGAAAGACAGGAAATCCAGGGCAGGGTATTTTCAGATCCTGTCCCAGGCACTGGGTCAGGGCTCTGCAGAGGAGAAACTGAAGCAGGCTCCTTAAGTCCTCCAGCTAGTTCTCATTAGCAGGAGTTAGAAACAGACTTTACTAGAGAGATTCTCCCCGGAAAGCAGCCAAAGACAGGGCTAGAAAAAGGAAGAAAAACTGGATAAAGAAAAGAGCCAAATAACCGTGGGACCCAGAGACCAGCAATGGAGCCGATAGGCAGGACGGACACCTGGAGCAGGCCGGGGGCACAAATGATCCGCTGCCCACAAAACACAGTGAGGACGGGCAGGGCTGGCTCGCGCCGGGCGTGTGTGTGTGCAAGTCCACGCCAGCGCAGCTCAGGGGGTTAGACCAGCACCTAGCCATTTGCCCCCTGCTAACTCCAAGGCACCCCCTCACCAACTAGCTGCCCACCCCCCAAGATAAGACCTCAGAAGGTCAGGTTAAGGGCGCACAGACAGACAGAAGCTGCATGTGCCAGAAGAAAGGACCTTAGCTAGAGGTGCCCCAAAGCCAAGCCAGCTGTGGCGAGCGAGTTCCAGGGAGAGGGGCATTGTCTCTGTGGTCCCCATGAGGACAGCCAGGGACAAAGGGCCCTCCCCAGAGCCCCCAGCCTGCTTCCCTCTTACCAGGAGAGCTCTCTGTCTTCTTTCCTTTCCCTTCCTTTTCCACTTTACTAATAAAACGTCTTCTTTTCATTAAACTTTGCCCCTCTAGTTTTTTTCATTGTCGTTGTCACTGGGACTGAGTTTCAGTCCTGACAGCCACCTGGTCAGCAGGGCCACAGTGCTCACTCGTCCTCCGACGTGACACCAGTGACACTAAGACGGGCCTTGCTCGGTGTCCCAGTAGGCTTTTGGCTCAAAATTCTTAAACTGGAAGCAGCTAAACATAAAATAGTGCTTCCCCAGCTTTTAGCTTTTCTTACATAAGTAACTGTCCATAAGAGCTAAATTCACTATTCCTAAGCAATTGATAAAGAAAATCTGATCTGAACTTGGTTAAATCAACAGGGGAGGGGTGTTGAGAAAAGGAGGGAAATAAATCTGAGTGGAGCTGACAGAGTTCAGGACCTTACATGATGTTCTTAGAGCCAGGTGTTTGATGTATCAGCTTTGTTGACTTTTTATAGTCCATATAGTTACCAAGATGACTGCCCTGGCTGGCTGAGGCAGCTTCCACCTATAATCCCAGCACTCATGAGGCTGAGGCAGGAGGATCACTGTGAGTTCGAGGCCAGCCTGGGCTACATAATAAGATCTTGATTTTTAAAAATTTTTTTGGGGTGCCAGGGATCAAACTCATGACCTCACACTTGCCAGGCAGGCGTTTATGCCACTGAGCTAAATCCCCAGCCCCAAGATCTTGATTTAAAACAAAACAAACAAACACAATATTCCTTAGGGATACAGATCTGTTTCAAACATGGAAAGAAGCTGGGCTGTCTGGTGCTGACTCTTTTTACAAACTGCAGTGCACTGTCCGTTCCCTACATGGTGACCTTGTAAGAACTTCAGGGAGAAAGCCCTGAGCTTTCCTCAGCCACACACAGTGCAGTGCACAGCTATGCAGTTCAGGCTGGTCTTGAACTCATGGCAATCCTCCCACCTCAACCTCCAAATGCTGGGATTATAAGTGTGCACCACTACACCTGGCTTGACATTTTTATTTTATGGCAATAAAAACACTTTAAAAAGTTCACTAAGAATCTTTTCTCTTTATAACAGGATACAATTAGAAATATTAGCTGTAGTGTCAGAGCTTTGACTAGAAAGCCATGTTCAAGAATGTACACAGAATACCTGGCTTCAAGGGTTTCCCAGCCGTGTGACGTGATTCCAGGGTTCTTAAGAGGAAAAGAGAAAGAACAAAAAGGGAAGAGGGAAGGGGAGGCACGCAGGAGGGGAGAGGAGGGAAGAGAGAGCAGAGCAAGGAAGAGAGGAGAAGAGAAGAAAAAGTTCTGGAATCTACAGGTATTAGTGACACAATCTGGTAGTGAGTCCTGGGCTTGGGTCCCTAGCTTGAAAGGACTTTTGAAGTGTAATCTGAGATTTCTTATCCAGAGGTCACTTGAAAAGTCCGTGTTGGTGTCTCAGTCTCTTTACCCCACCTGTAAACATGAGCAGGACGTGTTTAATCAGATTAGATTTCTTTCCCAAATTCACCGATCTTGCTGTGATCATCTTTGTTGCAATGAGGGGTGACTATAGGGGAAAAATGTGTATTTCACAAGAAAACTCTTGTGTCCTGTGATTAGATTCTAGCCCTCTTCATTGTTTTGGGCTGAGCTTCTGCAGTAGACCCCAACAAACCAGATCAAAATGAAGTCATTTCTGCCAAAGTTCCATGTCACCAAACCAAGAGTAAACTAGCTTTCAAAAAATCAGGAGACAAAATTACCAATAGCCAAATCCCCAAACAGGCCAGTTTTACCCTGTGTGACAAGGAAGACCCCTCTGCTTTAATCTTTATAAAGAAGGTGCTTTGGTCACCAGGAGGTCGAATCCTGAAGCAGCAAGGACCCAGCCTCTCATTTCCTTGGTCCTCTGTTGTTTGTGCCCTTGATGAAAGAATTCTGTCAAGCTGGGGAAGTAGCTCAGTGGCGCAAGTGTCCAACTGGCAAACACAAGGTCCTGAGTCCAATTACCGGTACCAAAAAAAAAAAAAAATTCAGTCGAGACACAGCGAAGACACAGAGGCCATGCAGGCGACTACCTCGAGTTTATTGAAAGTAGATATAGAGGGAGTTAGGCTGTCACGTGAAAAGGCAGGCAGTACCAGGAAGGCGTCTGCCTGAGTGCAGCTTTGGACTAAAGGTCTTTCTCTTGCCAGGCATGGTGGTACACACTTGAAATCCCAGTACTTTGGGAGGCTGAGGTACGAATATCGAAAGTTCAAGTCCAGCCTGAGCACTTTAGCAAGTTAGTGACACCTTGTCTCAAAATTTTAAAAAGCGGGATATTGCTAAATGCAAAGGCCTAGGTCAGTAGTGACAAACCTGTGGTTGGCACGCAAAGGCCTCTCCATTGGCACATGAGCCAAGTCACCCCAGCATCACTCAGCAGCAGCGCATTGGGTAACAGTGAAGTGTTGGCACTTGCTGATAAATAAATGGATTTGGGTAGCACTGAATTTCTACAAATTTGCCATCGCTGCCGTAAGTTCAGTCTCCAATACTACACACACAAGTCTTTACTCCTTTGATCTAGAGTCCTTTCATGAGCCGAGAGAAATTTTGAGAGATCCTATAGTCAGTCAGAAAGCTCCTACTCTGGAGCTGGACAGCACGGTGACACCTGTCATCCCAGCACTTGGGAGCTAAGACAGGAAGACAGAGTTTGGATCTGTCTAGGCAACTTAGTGAGACCCTGTCTCAAAATGTATAAATGAAAAATTTTAAAGAGCTGTAACTGAACTTGGCAAGTGGCAGAGCACCCCTGCATTTGATTCCCAGTGCTTAGGAAAAAAAAAAAGAAAGAAAAACTCCTAAACTGGGACTGTTAATCCCTGAGGGCAGGGGAAAGTTAGTAACAGGGACAGGAAGGAGAAATTAATGTTATTTTCAGTATTTCAAATGGAAACCGCGCAAGTACCAGAGATAAGACAGCTAAATTTGGGCTGGAATTCTTTAGCTCAATGTGAGAGTCATGGTTATCTTACACTGATCAGAGGTTTTGATTCATAATTATAAATACCTTGGTGAACAAAAGCAAGAGGGTTAGCCAATGATTACCTAATAAAGCCCTTCATTTTAAACATGGGTGTGGGTCCAAGAGAACAAAGCTAACAATCAAAGGGATTCTGGGGGATAGAATAGATGGAAACTTCTCGGTTGACCCAGCCCTCTGTGTGCACCCAAGAAACAGCGGAGTCAGCCAGGCTGCCGCGTAGCAGCTCCCTGCGGCAGCACCGGAGCAACGTCTGTGGGCACCACAAGCCCCACTCAGCCGCAAACACACTGCAGTGCGGACACCAAGGAGTGGTAGTGGCTGAATATCTACATAAAGCACCGACCAATAACGTCTAACATAATTTCCTATAAGGATGGGAATGTTCCTATCTCTGCTGTCCAAAATGGAAACCACTGAAGGACAAGTAGCTAGTGAGTCCTCGAAATACGGCTAATGTGATAGGGAACCAAAATTTTTCTTTTTTTTTAAAGAGATGGGGTCTCACTATACTGTCTAGGCCCTGAGTTCTTGGGCTTAAGCTTCGGCTTCTTCTCTATTGCTGGGACTACCCAAGGGGAGCTATCCTGAGGGGCTTCTTTTCAAATTCTTGATGACTGCCAGGCGTGGTGGTGCATGCCTGTAATCCCAGCACTCAGGAGGCTGAGGCAGGAGGACTGTTGAGAGTTCGAGACCAGCCTGGGCTACAAAGTGAGCTCAAGGCCAGCCTGAACTGCATAATGAGACCCTGTCTCAAACAAACAAACAAACAAACAAAAAAATTCCTGGTGTCCTGAGAAATGGTGAGTGCATTCAGACTCAGCGTGGCGCCTGCCCAACGTGGACAGCGCATGCCTTTAATACTAACTTCTGCTTCTTCTTCAGTCCTGGATTGCTTTCCTCTCATGCAAATAAGGCAAATAAGACCTACCAAAACCTCACGCCTTGTGCCAAGTTTAAACCGCCCTATAGAAAGACTCTCTTGGCTTCCTGCCAGATGGTGTGGAAAGATTGAAAGTAGCACTTTTGTGCCTGGCCTTGCAAACAGCTTCAGTTTCAAATGCGTGATTAGAAGTAGCTTTCTGACTGGTTGCACGCCCAGTGCTCAGAAGCTGCGGTGTCACCGTGGGTCCTCTGCTGTGGGCACTTCCTCTGCGTTTCTATGGCTTTTGATACATTCTACAAAGTTACTGTTTCAGTTTCCCAAGCCCCAGCCTCCTGCCTCAACACCTGGCTTGTTAAACTAAATGCAATTATCATGCTGACCTTTCTGGACATCTGTGTCATTTTTAAGTAAAATTCTTCTCTATTCTCTTCAGAGGCTGAAGCAGTCACTTTGAACTTTAAATCACGGAATCCTTTCTTAAAAAAACAAAACAGTGTTTCCAAGCCAAGGTAAAAGCAAACTAGCAGTGTTGTTCTCAATGCTCACCAGTCTTCCTGCTTCCCTGCTGAGGCCACGGTGGCTGGGGGGTGGCCCAGCACCTCCAGCACCTTCCGGAGCTGCTAGGGCTGCGCTGAGCACACTGCGAAAACTAAGAGAAACCAGCGAAAGGGAGCAGCCGCACAGGGCGGAACCTCAGTGTAGATGTATCATTATGCAGGAAATACAACCCTTGCCACACAGAGACAGGAAAAGGCAACAATGTGTATCGATAACATCTTCCCCAGATGGTTTGTGGTCCTTATCTCCCTGTCATTGTACTAGTCCTGTGACATTCATTTCACAGTTCAGTACACAAGGTTCTGTGTTATTCAGCCAAGGACCCATGCCACTGGGCAGGAGGCAGCTGGGACCAGGTCTGCCTGGCCTGAAACTGTCCCTCCAGAGCTCACCATCCAGACGGGGAGGCTGTCAGTAGCTAGACACGCCATGGAGATTCCTTGGGAACTGGAAATATGAGAAATAATATTACTCACTGAGAATTAAACTGTCAGTCCTTCCAAAAAATGGATTTCAGGTGTAGTTCCCAGGCTCAAGGCCTCTACTAATATAAATTGTACAACTGGGGTGATGGACCGTAACTCAGCACCCTGTCAATCACAGTGTCAGTCACAGTCTGGGAGACCCGATCAAAGGTACTATAGGCCCAGAGCAGCATTTTAAATTCCTAAAGCCAGTGCCCTAGAGCTTGTGCAATTTTTCTTTCCACCAGCACAAGCCCCTCACTCTGAATGTGATGTCACCTCCTGAAACTTTGCTGCTGTTTGGTTACCATAGCTGGCCACATTCAGTTCTTTGGGCATCACAATCAAGATCCTAGCAACCCATCCAGGTTGGTGAAATAAATGTTAGATGGGGATCGGGGAGGGTCAGCTGTGAAAGGACAGATAGACAGGTAGACCTAAGCACATCAGCATGTCACCAGGTAGCTCCTTCTAAAAGTGGCTTCCCAAAGAAACATCACCAGGTTTTGGGTTGCTTGTCTTTTCCTTCTGGAGTTGGATTTCAGGTTCTTCTCCTCTTGAATGAAATAAGAAAAAGCAAGGGCAAAGTTTATTTGAAAAAGTAAAATTGAATAGTAGGGGAGAAACCAGGCCTGGTCGGACTGAGTAGAAAGCCAGTGGGCTGTCATGAGGAAAGCCATGAACACAAGCTCTTCTTGGCGCCTGTGTAACCCTAACCCTTCAGGTATAGGACCTAAATGGCCACCTCTACCTCTTCTCTGCTCAGATCAAGAACAGAACATGCAGATCCTGGCTCCAGAAAATCAAAGTCCAATTTCACTTCCTTAGGCAAGGGAGAGAGGTCTGTGTCCAGGAAAGGAGAAGAGAAGGTCAAACATGTTTCCTTCCAGCCGCCCTCACCCCACTGTGCCTTGCTATAAAAGACCCAGCACATGAGCACATGGTGACACAGGGCTTCTTCCTGCTCCTTGACGCCAGCCAGTGTGGTTCTTCCGGAAGGGCCCCGGGCCCGGCCGGGCTAACGCTTCCTTCTCATCGCATGGCCTTAGCGTCTTCTACCCTTGCCCTGGATTCCTCACAGTGGCTTTTAAAAGTGATTACTGACAGTGCTCTGTTTCCTTTCCCAGTTTTTACCACAGGGAGAAAAAGTGCTGGTTGAAACCTGAGATGTGTAGAACAATTAGAAACTGCAGAAGTGGAAGGGAATGTTTCTGAGAACAAGGTCCAGGAGGTTCCCAAAGCCTGCAGTGACAAACCCAAACTCACTCTGTGTGTTGGAGTTTGTAGGTTTGCTGACTCCCAGTGCAGAAAAAGAACTTTGAAGTCTGTTCAGTAAGAGGCATAAAAGGGACTTATTAGGAAAAACTTTAAAGGTACACATTCAAAAAAATAAGGTGGGTCCTGAGCCGGGAATATTTGTGTTTTCAGTGGTAGAAATCTGTCGAATTTGTGAGTCTACAGGATGTTCTGTATCGGTTCTGGTTTGTAGGAAAAGGGTGGGTCACACACAGAGAGATAATGGTCTATTCTACTGTTGGAAGCCACCATTTAGTCTTGAGTGATATTTTGCCTACATTCTTTGAACTCTCTCAATCCGTTCCTTCATCTTAAAATCAGGTTGGACTGTCACTTTATCATCTAAGCCAATTTATGGGTTTAAAGTATCTTTGCAGAATTTGGGGTGCGATGGGCTAAAAGAAAAGAAAGTATAAACAAACCCAGAGAACGCTGATATGGGCAATCTCAGGTAACCGTGTGTTGGATTTGCCGACTTCTTAAAAGCACAGTTTCTTTTAGTAACAGCGTTTCCTGGTCACCTTCCTACCCATCTTCTCCTATTTAGAAGTTTGGGAGACCCTGATTCACACAGCTCCGAGCCGGTGTTCAGAGGAAGGCAGGGAGACTGACAGCTTATGGAGAAAGGGTGGGAGTGAGGTGTGTTGAATCAGCTCAGCAATAACTGCAGTGGTCTGGAAGGCAGAGGCAGGACAATCCCAGATTCCAGCCCAGCCTGGGCAACTTAGAGACCTACCGATACCCTAGATAATCAGAATTTAAACAGCCCATAAAACAGGAAGTCACTAACCTCAGGATGCGCTCTTGAACCTTCAGCCAGTCGCCTGGCATCAGCGGGTCGGATGAGCAACGTTTACGTTTCAGGTGCAGCTGGATGTGCAGAAGCCCTGCTTCCTAATGGCCCTTGACCCCATTTTAAGACACTCTTTCGACATGGCGTTCATTGTGATTTTCCTTCTGTTTGCCTTAACCCGGAAGTTAGATTTAGCAAAGACTTCGAAACACCTCTTATAGATATGTTCAAAGAGTTGAAGAAAACTATGATGGCAGAGATCCCACAGGGAGTCTCAGGAGAGAATAGAAACTGTAAGAAAAACCAACGGGACATTCACTTCCGGCACAATGGACATAATAGCTCTTCTTAAAGAGGACACCTTTGCTCACACAGGCCCTGAGCGGGGAGTGGGACACACAGACCTTCCTGAAGACGAAGTCTGCCTCCTCCTCCCTGAGTTGGTGCTGCCTCCTTTAACCGACCCCACATGCCCAGGAAAAGTGGGACAGGGAGCCAGTAAACTGCACTGTGGGGTAACCTGCTGCTCTCAGAGGCTGTAAAGCTGGGCGCCAGGTTTTGGACTGTCCAATAAGAACCTTGGTTCCAGCAGGCCTTGATTTAGCAACGCATCTGTTACTGGGTTTTGAGGTGCCTCACCTCTTGGTTTCCAGATTCTTCTTGTCTCAAACAATGAATTGAACACGACAAGCAAAAACAATAACAAAGCTGATTTGAAAAAAGAAGAGTGAAAACTAAGGGAGAAGCTGGCTGTGTAGAGCAAACTTGGGCTGAATAAAGGAGGGACAAAACGTTCCCCCGGGGGAACAGAGGGCAGGCTGCCATGAAGGAAGCCGAGTAGTGAGCTCTGTGGTGTCGGTGTCCTTCCATGCCACTGACACTTTGCAAGACCTGTAAGACCTTCCAGGTACAGGGTCATGAGCAGCGTTGCTGTGTAGATTCTAGGATCCTCCCACACCTCCCTTCCCGGCAGCCTTGGCCATGCCCAGCTCCTGTCTCAGAAGCAGTAGCTCCCAGGCGGCCTGCAGTGGGTGAGGGTTGGTGCTGCTGCGTCTGTGAAAAACGTACAAGGCTGACCCACGAGGAAGGTACCTTGACTTCTGAAGTACTTTAAGTTGCACAGTAGGTGAAAAAACTATTCACACTTAAACAAACCTAGAACCAAATTCATTTAGTGCATTTTTAAAATATATGTTGAATTTGTAAGATTTATGTGTGTGTGTGGTTTTTTTCTTTTTTTTTTCTTGTACTTGGGATCGAACTCATGACCTCACAGTTACCAGGGCAGGTCCTTAGCCAGCTGAGCTAAACCTCAGAGCTGAATTTCTAAGATTTAGACCACCACAGAAAGCCAAAACTGTACTTCAGCTGTTTCATTTCTTGATTTTACTAAATGCCCATACAATACCTTGCATCGGGCTGAATTTCTCACAATTCACTGTTGCTTCTACTGCAGAAACACTAAATATTTACATAATGAAAGCCATAATGATGCCTTATAGAACTTACCTCCTTTTTATTTGCTTTATAGGACAGGTAGGTGTAGGTGTAATGGAGTTGAGAACCACTGACTTAGACTATTTACCATGTCTACTTTCTCTTTTTTTCTTTCACTTGGTAGGAGGCCCAGGTAAGCATGAAGTAGTAAGAGAAAAATACATGGTGTATACAGTTAAATACTGAACCTATGGGCATCTCGGATCCATTCTTCAAAGAAGTTGCTCAGTGGAGACTCAGCACAGACACTCCTCATTTAGCAGCCAAAAGGCCGAGTTCCAAACTTGTGGCTAGGTCATTAAATGAACGGTCACTACAGGAACTGTATATACAGTGGTTCCTTAGTTCATGAACTTAATTTGTTCCTGATTCTAAAAAGATGATCATGTTTCTGTTTGTGTTGGTCTTGGAAAGATGGCCACAGTCATGTTTGTGCCCCAATGTTTGCAAATGAAAACAAAAATTTTGCCAAATGCTTTTGCTTGCAAACCAAACTGTTTGCAAACAAAAGCATTCATGAGTAACACTGTTGTATGTGCGTTATAATATTCAGAACAAAGAAGCGGTCCAAGGAAACTCTAGCATGGTGACTTTGCTTTTATTTACAAAACTCTTGCATGTAGTACTGTAATGTACAACAGAACATAAAATTACAGCACAGTACTATTCAGTACAATCAGCAAAAATTATGGTACAGTATAAACAAGGGGTGCTGCACACACACACACACAAAGAGACTGAGGCTCTATAAACAAGATGTATAGAGCTGTATAAAAGAAAGGGTCAGGTCATAATTCTAAACAGGTATCTCAGCTGGAAGTCTGGACATTTGTCCCCAGGTAGGTCATAACATGCGTGCTGTCCCTGGGGAGGCTTCGTGGAGATGAGGCGTAAGTGGGGCTTCTGGCATGGGAAGAGCTTGGAGGACAGGTAAAGGGAACCTCTTCCGGTGCCTTGGGCACGGAAGGACTGGGCCAATTCAGCGAGGGCCAAGGGGAGCACTGTCTCATTGCACACGGTGGCCTTGTGTGGCGCAGCATGGAGCGGCCTGGGCTGCTGTGCGTGTTCTGCTTCTTAAGAAGGCCACAGGATTTCAGCAGTTACTTCCACATGTCACTGTCACAGAGCTTGGATGACTGTTTATCATCACAGCCTATCACCACTGCTGAGGAATAAGTGTTTAAAAGTGGTAATATTGGAGTCATTTATTTAAATATAGACAGCACAGGTCCTGGTAATAATGGTGGGAGAACTCAGTTTAGAATCAGCCTTGCTTTTTAACAATAAACATCTCCAAACACGAGGCTCTGAATGCTCTGTGCCTGTGACAATGGCATTCAGTAAGGTGCTGGCCGGGAAGCCTCTCAAATCCTGATGACTTTGACTATAAATATCCGAAAACCCCAATTAAATTGATTTCTAACGTTTATAAACTTCCAGGAAGGAAATCCGGAGGGCAGTGCCAGGGTTGGCTAAGTCACTGACTTGATGCTTTTTAAGTTAGCTCTTTCCATCTTCCTTCTTGTCCTCAGTTGCTTCTGCCTGGCCTCTGAGGTGGGCTCCATCCTGGTCCCACATGGCTGCCACAGCTCCTAGTTCAGATAGAATCATTAGGTTTTTGTTACCCTTTTAAGCTTGAAACAAATCTTCCTGCAAATCCTTACATTTTGCCTTCAATCGTATTGGCTAGAATCACATCCCATACCTATGCTTAAATCAATAATATGGAAATGGGAACAAGATGGTTGGTCCAACTTGTAGTTATCCTCTGCGGCTGAAGAGGGGCTCCCTGGCCCCATTTGCATGGAAGGTCACAGCCACTCAGGTCAGAAGGAACAAATGAACTGGGCATTAACTTGCAATCTCAGCACTTGTGGGTCTGAACCAGGATGATTGTGAGTTTGAGGCTAGTCTGTCTGGGCTATACAGCAAGACCCTGTAGAGGAAGAAAGGGGTGCGGGGTGGGGCAGGGAACAAATCAGTCTTCTGATAGCAAACAGGAAGCAAAGATGCCTATGGACACAACAGCAGTGTCTGCAATCAGAGATTTCTAAGTAGTTTCACAGATCATTCTTTGGTGGTACAGGAAAAAGGAGAAATTCATTAAAATAAGCTTTATGGAGGATGTACTACATCACCTGCCTGGAGATTCATAATCCTGTCAGCATATTATAGGCTCTGAGAACTCCAAACTTTGTGCTTAATCCATAATTTTCTAGATGTATATAATCACGTGCATTTTTGTGTGAAAATATGTAAATAAATATAAGTACTATTTACTTAAAAAATATGCAAGACACTGGAACACTGGACATTTGCTTTCCCAAGAATATCTCAAGTTGGATTTAGGTGTTAATAAATTTTATGTGCAGTTATATTTAGAAAAAGTTTAGGTAGTCTCCCCCCCACCCCTGGTGCCAGGGATTGAACTCATGACCATGTACTTGCCAGGCAGGTGCTTACACCTGAGCTAAATCCTTGGCCCACATTTAGGTAGTTTTAACTTGGTATGTTTTGCTGATTTTTCAAACATCATAAAAATACTGTACAAATAAAATTTAAATGTTGCTGAAAATTTTCCCATATCTGAATAAGAATGCGATAGCCCTAGCCTAACTTGTTTGCTAAAACTAAATCTGATGAAAAGATCCACAGATCCTTGATCTATTGTTTTTGCCTCTTAACCTTTGGAGTAAACAAAAGTTAATTATATTGGGCTGGTTAAGATCCATGAGAGATGTCCAGACTTTCCATTATGTTGTTTTCCATAGAACTCAGGGACAAAAACAAAACAGGGAGACTATCCAAAGCCACGAGGTACATCAATCACCCCAAGCCCGACATACTGATTATTGGCTTTCAGCAATGTTATACGATATTGCTTAGGTCAATAGAAAAATTTAACTTAGTAAATTACGAAAACTGGTAGCTCATAGTCAACTGATGTAATTGAACATTTATTATATGCATGTGTCTTGTCTTTTAAAAAATATTTATTTTACATACAAGGCTCTAGGGCAGGAACAAAAAACAGACCTGTGGTGTATTATGGTTGGGATCCAAAATGTTGCCCAAAGATTCATGGTGTTGAAAACTTGGTTGTTGATGGGCTTTGGGAAGTGACTGGATCAGGAGGGCTCGGTCTTCTTCAGTGGATTAATGTGATCACAATTTGATGGCATTATTGGGAGGTGACAGAACAGGTGAAGCCTAGTTGAAGGAAGTGGATTATGGGGACATGATAGGCTTTTTCTGGCTCTTTCCCTTTTTCTCAGCTTCCAACCACCAGAAGGTGAGCAAAGTTCCTCTGTTATGTCCTCCCTGGGGCCCTATCATAACCTAGAAGTATGGAGCTCGCTAACCATGGATGGAACCCAGTGAAACCATGAGCAGTAATCAACCTTTTATTCCCCCTCAGGTATTTTGTCACAGTGACAGAAAAAGCTGATACCTACCCTGCTCAAGTGTGCCATTTACTTGGTGTCAAGATACAAGCCTATGTTAGATAACAGAAGAGCTAAATCACACAGGGCTAAATAATGCACCCCACCACTGGGGAAAGAAATAAGGACATTAGTGTCCACTTCATATAGCTTTTGTGAAAATAAGATAAAAAAAAATATATACATATATATATATATAATAGTAAGTGCATAGAGGAACTACTCAATAAATGTTATCATAAAATGGTCCTTTTTGACTGGCAATTCCACATCAAAATGTATCTTAGAAATATTTACATTGGGGCTGGGGATTTAGCTCAGCAGCATAAGCACCTGCCCTATAAGTACACAGTCATGAGTTTGATCCTCGGTATCAAAAAAAAAAAAAAAAGAAATATTTACATTAAAACTTAGATGAAATATTAATAATAGAAAATCTGCATAGCTCTGCATCCCAGTTTAAAGGAATCAAATTTGTAATTTAAATGTTTCTTGCAACACTCAGAAGGATAAAGCAGGATCACCAAGACCAGCCTGGGCAATTTGGGTGAACCCTGTCTCCAAAAAACAGGGGAGGGCTGAGGATGTAACTCAGTATGAAGGTCTGTAAGAGTTCAATCCCTGGTATCAAAAAAAGACAAAAACAGAAAAAAAGAAATTTCATATAAACTGAGTTCTACCAAATTAGCTAGTTTACCAAATATTTAAGGAAAAAAAAAATAAACACTGCACCAACTCAGGTAGTAGAAAATCTCCCATTTTTCATTTTCCAATTCCTGATTGGTCTTGATATGAAATCTGACAAGAATATTTATATAGATTAATATCATTCATAAAAATAAGATAAAAATCCTTAATGTCAAATTAAATGCAGCAAATCGGAACACATGAGGACATGGTGATCAGATGTACACTGTACTAATTTCCCATGGCTGCTACAACAAAGCACCACACACATTTGGTACATAAACAACTGAAATTTATTCTCTTGCAGTCCTGGAGGCGAGATATCTGAAATCAAGGTGTCCACAGGACAAGGGTTCCTACAAAGGCTCCAGGCGGGAATCTGGCCCCAGCCTCTGACTTCTGGTAGCTGCTGACAATGCTTCGCCTGTGGTCTTACAATCTCCACATCCACCTTCCTTCTGGGTTGAGCGCCAGGACAAGGCTGTTTCAGCATTCAAAATCAATGTAATTCATCCCACCAGCAGCATAAAGAAGAAGAAGAAGAAGAAAAAAAAACCCCCAATGATCGTCTCATATGTACAAAAGGTGTTTAACAAAATTCAGTATCTGCTCGTGATTAAAACTATTGCCATTAGGAATATAAAAAAAATTCCTCAATTTGATAAAGGACATTTGAAAAACCTTTAAACTGTAACTGCTGGTGAAATTAGTAATAACTATTAGCAGGTGTTCACTCACAATACCTCTAATCAACACTGTACTACAAGTACTAGCACATGCATTTGAGCAAGAAAAAGAAAAGTTATACACACTGCCCGCCACACGCCAGGAGTCTCAATTATTCAGACACGAAGCAGGATTACCCAGGAATTCAAGGCTAGCCTGGGCAACAGAGTGAGGTCTTGTCTCAGAATAAAAATACACAAAATGCCACATTTGAAAAACAGAAAATTAAAAGGACTAACACATCAGTTCAGAATAACTGACCTTCACAGAGGAAGGACAGAAGTCACTGCCCAAGTGAGGATGACTAATTTTGCTAGCTTGAAATAGAAAATCATAAACTAGGTGGCTGAAACAGTAGAACTTTGCTTTCTCAGTTGTAGGGGCTGGAAACAGCAAGATCAAAGGCTTGCAGGCTGAGTTTCTACACTCTCCCTTCCTGGCTTACTGATGCCTGCTTTTTGCCTTGGGGGAAAGGGAAGAAGGGGTGAGCTCTTTAGTATCTCTCTCCTGGCTCTTCAGATTAGTGCACCAAAATCCTGGTACAGCATGGCCCTACTCTTAAAACCTAATTTCACTTTAATTACTTCTGTAAAGGCCCTGTCCAAATATAAATTTATAGTTGGAGGGAACACGAATACCCAGCAATAATTCAGCATCTTGGTGTGAAAACTTAGCACTTTTTGAAAAAGTCTGAACAGCAAAGGAGGAACGTGCTGAGAAGACACACTTTGTTTTAGATCAGCACTTCCACTTCTTTCCCCTCATCCTCACTTGGGTAAAGTAAACTTTCCACTACATTGGTGTGCTGAGGAGATTTCCTACTACCTAAAATCTAAAATGATTTCATGTGAGGATTTTAAAATGCCTCCTTTTAGGCAGCCGAAAGGAAGACGGCTTCTAAAGAAGAACGGCAAGTGTGGTAACTTTCCTTTATTTGTATTCGTAGGTAACTTGAATTGCTTGATTCCCTGGGAGTGATGTTTTACTGACTCTGCAGCTGAGATTATAAGGAATAAGCCTATTTTAAGCAAGTGATGGGCCAGAGACATTAGCTCAAAGGCACAGCACCTGCCTGTAGGGTGCTAAGGTCCTGAGTTTGATTCCTGGTACCAAATAAATAAAATAAAAAAGTGATGCACCTGAAAGAGTTAAAAACATCACATTACAGTGATACATGTTTACCTATGTATGGAAGCTAGGCAGGCAGACGAAACCTTAACACTCACCCTTCGTGAAAGTTTTCCTACATTTAACAAAACCACACGGAAACAAAGCCAATTGGATTTTATTTCAACCAAGAATATAAAATAAATGCCATCTAATTTATTTAACACTTATTTCAAGAAGGATGTCGGGACACTGAAAAGAGGGAGACGCTGGGCTCCCAAGTGGCAGCTCCCTCTGCGCCCACAGCGCGGACCGTGCTGAGGCAGCGGGGCCGGGAAGCCACGGGCTTCGCGATAGTCATACAAAAAGGGATGCGTGCAGAAAACGACTGGAAAAGAGACAAAGACAGGCACAGTTCACAAACAGGAGTTATCAGAGATCCAAACTAGGCAGTTCAGAAAGGACATACTACATAACGTATATAAAAAGTACTTTCAATTGTTGTTAAAAAAGGACACCTTCTGTCCAGATTTTGTGTAATACTTTTAGTGTCTACACAGACAAATCTTTAAAAAATTAAATAGTATTAATTTACTAACTATTTAGGCGGTAACAGTGCATTAAGAATTGTTTTCATATAATACACACGTATCACTCCCTTACAGTGATGGCAGAGAAGAGTAAGTGTGGCCTTAGGTACAACCCATTTTAAAAAACAAACCCTAGAACAACGACCTTTGCCTTGTATTTGTGACTATTCTTGAAGATTATGGAGACCTAAACTGCTATGTTTTATATAAAATATTACTTGTACTTGACTCCTTCTTCAAGTTTCTGTTCATCTACTGGTCACGTCACTGCATTTCTCTATCCCCCAGGAAGACATCGCCACAGAGTTTAAGATTTGCAACTTGCACAGAATCCGTCCTTCATTGTGGAGTCTGCTCCTCAAGAGCAGATCAAGTTCCAAGTCTCGCTCTGCAGCTGCCTCTTCTCTTTCACCTCTGTCAGGGCACAGAGCTTCGCTTTAGAGGCACAGAGAACCACCAGCAGCTGCTTCACCAGGCATGAGGCAGCGAACACGCACATACACGGCCCTTTGCATTCTTGAGAGTAAACTGTAAGAGCGAATGAGCAATACAGAAAAGGCCAACACCCTAAGTACTAAAGTTTCAAACCACACAGGTGTAAAAACACACATGCCCTTCGTTTCTGCACTTCAGTGCATGCTCTACTTCATGACAGACTGTCCAGCCTCACGGGATCAGCCCCGCCACCAAGCTACCTTACTCCACGTTCGTCTGTCCTGTATCCGTGAATCCCTTTCCCAAACATACACCTCACTAGCAAGCTAACCCTAAAACAGATCTGTAACATCAAGAGCAGAAAACCTTCCTTGGCTTCATTCCTTCCTTTCAGTACTTCCCCTGGTCCAGGTGTCCCCACAGGTTGAGGGATGTGTCCTCTGCACCCCTGGGGACATATCATTAGACTGTCAAAAGGGACTGTAGTCATTTGGGGACCAGAAAGATCAACTTTGCCCTCAGAAAGCTTTACAGTTCTCCTTGGAGTTTCCACAGTCCTGGGCCCTCATGTGTGGAAAGCTTTGTCCTCCTTTATAGCAAAAGGAAATTACTAACCAAAATCACTTCAAAGTGAAATGGGCAATAGCAGGCAGCCCAAGCCCTGAGGCAAGACGAGGAGAAAAGGGGCAGAAACAGTGCAGTGATGAGAAGCCCAGCTGTATGTGTAACGGGGACCTCTGGCCACATCCCGGAGAACACTGTGCTCTGGGAGCAACTGACGAGACCCCTGTGGTTTGTGTTAGTGCTACCAGTAAGGTTCATTCTATACAAGGAGAGCAGGGCAGTTCTGTCCGTGTATAAACACATATCCTAAGAATTACATATCAAAATTACTTATAAAGTACTAAGGGGTATGGCATCTTGGCTTATATACATTTTGGGGGTTTCTTTTATTAAATGTAAGCTTCCCTCACATCAAGAACAGAGCTTATATTTTTAACTATAATTTCGTACAACCATTTCATAGAGAATGCTCTGCCTACTAGGGCCACCCAATTGTTCAAGGCTGCTGTGAACATTTCAAATATACAGGAATGCCTTATGTGATACTTAAATCACTGGCTTTTTCCTACCATAGACAGACACAGAAACCTTTCTATAACACTGTTTACTATAGAATCCAGAAGAATAACTACCCAAGTAGATTTACAAGTAAACAAAAGGACCTTTGTGTTACTGTAAGTCAAACATACAGCATAGACTTCCCAGGAGAGCATGCTATCACTGAGGTGACCACAAGCTCCCATTGGCTCCCACAAGACAAAGCATGTCCTGCCTTTTGTGTTTTCCCTCCAGCAGAGCACTGGGCACATGCTGAGGGTGCAGTCAGCACTTGCTCTTCAGCAGCTCTGGCAAGGAGGCCTCAGGGGATAGGCCAACTCTGTACAGGTGGCTACAACATGCAAGGAGGCTAATTTCTTCAAGAACA
Source organism: Hydrochoerus hydrochaeris (assembly GCA_004027455.1). NCBI lineage: Eukaryota > Metazoa > Chordata > Mammalia > Rodentia > Hydrochaeridae > Hydrochoerus > Hydrochoerus hydrochaeris. The sequence continues at coordinate 58,531 of PVLA01005588.1, forward strand.
AAAGGGGTTAAATACCATGGAGGTGATCAGAAATTCCTTCACATGGAGCATGTCAACTGCTTCATCTTCCATCTTGATGACTGTCACTACAGTCTTATGATCATTATTAAGCATCATTATGCTGAGATCAGTAAGGTCCTGGCTGGCTACAGTATCATATCAATAGTGCAAAATGTATACTGGCTTCTGTCTTAAATCTTATTTTACTTGTATATGGACCCAGAGTATCATAACCAGGTAGATAAGTTCACAAAGAATATTTTAAAAAATGCATATAATTTGCATATACAATAATCAGCTATTTCTTCTAGCTCAGGAAAACATTAAAACAAGGCTGGTGCTGCTAGTAGCATTCAGAAGAACACAAAATTTTTGCCCCTTACATTGCCATGGGAGCTCTAAGTCTACGTCTTCTTTTGACTCTGGGGAGTGAGGCTCTACGTACAGTGGCTAAGAGAAAAACTCAGCCTCAAATTCATAGATACTGGAAATGCAAATATTCACCTTACACGGTACAGCCTTACACTATCTGCCCATAGTTTTTTAGGCACAATTATTAAGTTTTCTCCTAGGAGCAAAAGAAAGCATTCAGTGCAATGAAAAGATTCTTGATAGAAGTTTCAGTAACAACAGCAAAATTATGCATAATACGTAATACATACTTTAAACATGTATAAAACCTAAATTTTTAACATGCTTTAAAAATAGTCTATGTCTAATGCAAGTACAAACAGAGCACACTGCTCTTTATTTTAAAAGCGTATGAATTTGCAGGCTTCTATTTGAGTACTCTTGATTATGTAAGAATGTTACCTCAACTCAGATGTAAAGAAACTGAAGAAAGCAACAGTTTCTTTAGAGAAGCCAACTTTACATAAAATACACACTAAAAACTTTTCCTTCAAGGGGAAGTAATACATCCTTTGATAAACATTACTCCTTAAAGAAATCCTAGTGTAGTTAATATTCTCTCCAGCTTTCTGGTGTGGGTCACCAGAGGATTCTACTTCATCAAAGCTCTTGAAACCCTTTTTAAGGTAAACTTAGCTACATGTAGGTTAAAACTATAATGCCTAGTTACTGAATACTATTCAGAATGCAATGATTCTGGGAACTAAGTTCCACATGAATAGTTATATAAAAATCACATACTTCATTCTTCATAGCATAAAGCATAGTAACTGCAAAGATCTAGGCTGGTTTTGGTTGTAGGTTCCCTCTGTCCCACCACTTGTCTTTTCCTAGACCTTCCCTGAAACTAGATAAATATAACATAATAGTAAAGTACTTTGAGACAGTAACAGTTTCTGTTTAAGATTTCCATAAGCAAAACAGCTATAGTCTGTGAAAACTGCGTAGTGCTGTAAAAGGTACATTTTTACCTGTGTTGCCAAATCAGTTCATGACGTATAAAACTATACACCACTGGAAACCTGTTTCTAAAACATTAAAATCCTATTAAAAGAGCTTTGAAAGGATAAGTCATAGTGATTGCTACAGCATGAGAAGGTGCACCAGGAAATCCTTCACGAAATGCTGAAGGTTACAGAAGTGCTGGAGTTAGATCAGACGGGCTTTATCAGAGACGTCACCATGGAACACATGCGGGAAAAGGAGCCTGGGAAACTTCACAAAAACTTCTTGAAGTCAGTAAAGAAGAGAAGTCAGTCCTGCAGATGCTCAGTACACACGGTTCTCCTCCCAGGTGTGTGAGCTTAAGCGGCATCAGCGCTCACACTTGGGTTCTCTGCAACGCAGACATCATATTGCTGGGGTCAGTGCTCCGGGCCTGCCAGGGCCAGTGCAGTGCTGTGGATCAGTACCGGTGGGCCTGGTGAGATGGGTGGTACTGCGCACTCTGCTGAGACGACGAGGAGTAGCCCAGGGTGCTCTGGGACTGAGAGGCTCCCTGAACGCTGCTTTGGTAACTCAGGCGAGAACTAGAGTGCTGGGAGGAAACAGGAAAAGGAGGTTACTGCGGGATAAACCGTTTTCATCTATCTCTAGGCTCCTGGCTCAGGTGCACAGGAGCCGAAAGCGAGCCTCTGAAATCACACCGTCGGCAGGCACTGAGGCACACGTTCCGGCAGCCTGAGCTGGCGGGACTCTTCCGGCGGGTGAGCCACCTGGCACAAAGAAGAGCAGAGGAGAAACTCACACGCTGACCCTTTTGCTCTTCACAGACTCATGCGGGGTGCAACTTAATTCTTTGCCTGAGATTTGCAGATAAAAGTGATCAAATAGGCATATGGAGATCAGTGGCATTTACAGTGTAGAATGACATACTGTTAATTTTCTCATTATAAATAACAAAGTTGTAACTAAGAAATCATTGTTTTACAGCAAAACGTTTTCAGAGGTGGAAGCTAAGGGTATCAGCAGTCTCACCTACAAAACAAAGCCAGGCAAGGTGGAGCAGAGAGCAGCAACAATAAATAGGTTTTATAAACTTTTGGTAATATTCAGAACAAGGCCCTCTACTAGTAAATCCTACTTTCTCTCCAATAAATAAATCATTAAAGCAATTCCACACATGATTAACCTGAAGGAAAGACAGGGATGAATGTCTTTCTTTTTCTTTTTTTTGAAAGAGGCTCTTGCTATGTTGTCCAGCCTGTTTCCTGTACCTGCTTCAAGCAATCCTCCTGCCTCAGTTTCCAGGTGCAGGGACCATAGGCAGGTGGCACATGCCTGGATTGGATTTTAACCTGACATATTTTTATTACTTTAAATGAAACTTCTTCATAGTGTTTCATGAGGCAAATAGGAAGAAATGATACAAAAGGAAAATTCCACGGATAGAATAAGAACCGTGGTACTTGATTAAACAGAAACATTGTTGGAATTAGTGTCTCTGGCTATGCTCAGAAAGTTGTTTTTTGCTCTGAGCCAAGAGGGAAAGAGCAAATGTAACACAGCTATTACTTCCAGTTAAAATGTGAATGACTTAGAGGTGACACGGGAGGAGGGGTCAGGAAGGGAAAGGCTAGGGGTGCAGCGCAGTGGTCGGGCAGTGCTTGGCGTCCCCAGCACCAAAAGCAGTAAACAAGGACACATCAAGCAGCTCCCTCTCCCGCCCACACGGAAGCCGCCGAACTGAACCTGAACTCCGGGCCTATGGTACCAAGGCAGCAAAAGCGCGGCCGTCGCCCTCCCTAAATTACACAACCGACCAGGGGTGCTGGAAAAAGCCTTTCAAAATCTACACTACGCTTTATTTTGAAGTTTTTAGTGAAAAAACAATCTTGCTACTCACAATTTACTAATGCATTCACTAGTGGTGAATACAATGTAAAAGATGTAATGACTTAATGTAGTGTAGCATATCTTTTTGTTTTGTCTTGGTTTTGACCAAAAAAAAAAAAACCCTCTCTCTTATCATTTAGGTGGGCTTTGAACTTGCAATCACCCTGCCCTAGCCTCCTGAGTGCTGGGGTTACAGAGGCATACACTATTACCCCAGTTCCATGGATCTTCAATTTCTTTGGTTTTTAAGACAGGGCCTTAATATGTAGCCCAGGCTGGCCTCAAACCCATAGCAATCGTTCTGCCTCAGCCTCCCTCCCAGTGCCGGGATTACAGGTGTGCACCACCAGGGCTTGCCATACAACTTTTTTAATGTCAAGATTTCCTTCTTAGACAGAAAAAAAATCAGGCTCTTCTTTTCAAAGTACTAATCATACTCGCTTACACTAATGAAGCAACCCTAAAGCTGTGAATCCCTGCAAATAGGACAGAAAACAAGGTAAAAGTTCTCAACAGAAAAGTAAGCCTGGCTTGAATAAACTGAGACTAAATTCTGGAGAATCAAATACAAGAACATGAAATATCACATTAGCTTTTCTTAAACATTGTGGAAAATGGTTATTCTATTTTGAAATGTGTTTATGATGAAATTAAAATATTAATATAAAGATGTTTTATTTCTGAGAGCCTTTGAATCAGAAAATGTAAGGAAAAGGGAAGAATATGCCCGACTGTGCACGCCTGTAATCCCAATACTTGGGAGGCTGAGGCAGGAGGGCTGCCTCAAGTTTTAGGTCCAGCTGGACTACAGTGAGTTCAAGGCCAGCCTGAACTACACAGAGACCTTATCTCAAAAAAACGAAAACCAAAACAAAAAAGACTCCCATCACCACAAAGCAAACAAACTGATGCTGTAAAAAATTGGTATGCTAACTAATTAATTAAACTTAAACATATTTTTTAATTTAAAAAATGGTTTGTTAGTAATGTCTGCAGTGCACACTCACTGTACTAGTCGTGGGGAGGTGGAGTTGCACACAATACATCTTACTTCTGGTTTTAATCTCCTTCCCTCTCCTCCATCACCTCTCCCTCCAGCCTCTAGCCCCCCTTCCCTTTTGCAAAGGATCTGGAGCTGGGACCGTGTACTTTCCGGTTAGCACATCACACTCAGCCCTACAGCTCTTCCAACCTGCTGGCAAGCAGCCCCGTCCTGGGCCTTTATTTATCTCCCTGGCCTGCCTCTAAGCCGGCGTACTTCAGCCCTGCTGCTTCCCGAGCCACTTCCCTTCCGCGGCTCCCGCAGGCAGTGCCGCTCCTCGGATACACACTGCTGCCTGCCGTGCTGGCTCGGCTCCAATCTCCCTCCCACCACAGACCTTGAAGCATCATCTCTGCAACTATTTTTTTTTTTGGACTTTTACCACAGGGCCCCGCTATGCAGCTCAGGCTGGCCTCGAGCTCACTGTGTAGCCCAGGCTGGTCTCGAACTCGCAAAAATCCTCCTGCCTCAGTCTCCCAGTGCTGGCATTACAGGCATGTGCCGCCATACCTGGCTCTACAACTATTGTGACAGCGCCTTGAATAGATTCTGCTTGTTTCGTTTAATTTTTCTGTGAGACTGAAGAGATCAAAGCCAAGAATGCACTACCACTGAGCTATACCTCCAGCCCTTTATGATCCTGAGATGTGGTCTCACTAACCTGTCCCGGCTGTCTGGGACTTGCAATCTTCCTGCCTTGGCTCCTGAGGAGCTGGTGTTAGAGGCAAGGCCCACCGGGAAAGAAATCTTTATTCCCCCCAATTCTGAGGACAAGATCTAGGTCCTTTATGCCTTGCACTATATACGTCCTTAGCTCTCCATTTTTATTTTGAGCCCTGGTCTTGACAGGTCCCTAAATTGCCCTGGCTGGGGTCAACCTTTGAACCTTCTGTCTTAGTAGCTGGAATCAGACATGGATGCCACAATGACCAGCTGCTTTTAATCTTTAACAATTTTTTCTGTAACACAGGCTGATATAATACAATTTGAGACACAGAGATCCAACAATACATAGCAAACATCTGTTGCTCATACCATAGGGATAAACTGAAGTTTTGGGGAAAACGTTATTCATAACAAAATTTGTAACAAAATTCAAATATGCTCCTGACTACCTACCCATACAGCAAGTTTTTAGTAGTTTAAATAGATACTTGTACTAACTGAAGTGGAATGAAAGGTAAGTATGACACACCCTTCAGAGGACAGGGAACCTGTGCTGGGAACTTCTCAGAGAAGTAATTATGTAAAACACATTTGTTCCTTGAGATGCTTGAAATGTAAAGTACGCTCAGGCTGCTAATTACTGTCTTTCTTGCTAATGTTTCTTTATTCTGGTTCCTTATCAGTGAGTTTATGACTCTCTTGCCAGAAATTTTGTTTCTATTAGCTCTGTCCTAAGTGCTTCTCTTTCAGTTTCCTGAGCTTTATGTTCTAAAGCTTTTGTCTTTTTAATGTTTTATTTAAGCTTTTCCTTCTTCCTAGGTCTTTCCTTAGCTTGTTGAAAAAATTTTTTTTTCTTTTGCAAGATTCTCTAAGGTTAATAAAACTGGTGCTTTTTTGTTTGTCTGTTTTTGAGGCAAAGTCTCACTGTGTAGCCCAGACAGGACTTGAACTCACTATACAGCTCAGGCTGGGCTGGAACTCACAGTAACCATCCTGCCTCAGCCTGCCAAGTGTCATGGGATCCAGGGGTGCACCACCAATTCTGGCTTACAATGGGTAAATTTACGTATCTCCAAATACCAATCCTTAGACATTTTTGATTTCCTAAACTAGGAGTATAATTGTAGTTTTCTTTATATCTTAATAACAAAAAGTATTCTCCAGTCTCCAAATAATTTCCAGTGGGAATGAACTGTTACTTCTAAAAAGTTTCTTTTTCTGTATCTATGTGGTAACTTAGTATTTCCTCTCAGTGAATGCCAATCTGTTTGAAGAACCCAATTAATTTTCTCCAAAGTAAGCTGCCACTCCCTTTTTCTTGGATTTTTCTTCTTTCTTTCAGTGCTGTTTTTTTGCCACACTAGTGACTGGACCCAGAGCCTTCACACCGGAGCTACATCCCCAGCCATTTTAAAAGTTAACTTTGCAAAGGGGACTTGCTAAATCACGAAATTGCCCAAAGTGGGCTTGCACTTGCGATGCTCTTGCCTCGGCCTCCCGGCGTAGTAGAAGACAGACAGCTGTGTGCACCTCACGCCCACCCATGGCCTTCCCTTTCCAATGCTCATGTAGGTATCCTTTTGTGATCCACAGCTGACAGGCAACTTAATGGGTAAAATAAAGACATTTTCTTTAAGAAAGGAAATACCTATCTTGCTGCTGCTTCTCTCCAGAGTATAAGGATAAACAAATCAGGTTATGAAATAACATGAAATTACATGAAATATAATAAAAATCTTCAGTGAATGCCCTAGAAACAGAACTGCATAATTTGTACCTCAAAATGTTAGTGTTAAGAACTACTTAATTCTAATCTCTGGGAGGATGAGGCAGGAGGACCACAAGTTCAATCCTATTCCAAACTGGGAATGGAGTGGATGGCTGTAACCTCAACGCTCTGGAGGCTGAGGCAGGGGGATCGCTGTGAACTGAGGCCAGCCTGAGCCACATGGTGAAACCCTGTCTCATACAAACAAACAAGTTCAACACTTGCCTGGGCAATCTGGTCACTCAGTGAGACCCTATTTCAAAAATAAAAAGGACTGGGGACATGGCTCTGTGTGAGGCCTTGGTTCAACCTCCGGCACTGGGGCTGGGGGATGTGCACCCGGAAGGAGGACACACTGGGGCGCACCTGGTAGTCCGAGGGCATGATGGGTGTGCCCGAGCTGGCGCCCGAGGGCCCCAGCCGCGGCTTCTTGTTCGGAGGCACCTGGCTCAGGCCGGAGTCCTGGCTGTGCTGCAGCCCGGCTGCTGCAGCCCCCACGCCAGCGGCCACCCCACCTGCGGTCCCGTTGGTCTGGGTGCTGCTCTGCTGCGGAGGGGGTGCCTGTGGAGGGGCTGCTGCCTGGGGTGCAGGGGCTGTGGGCTGCTGATGTTGGTTCTGCTGCTGCTGCTGATTCTGCTGTGAGAAGAAAGGAGGCAAGGCCCGTACAAAACTAAATCAATAGCAAGTTTCTCCCACCACCTGACGTGCACGTGCGCCTGCTGACTCCACTGGGGGCCAGCATGTGCAGGCGACCACGGTGTGACTGGAAAACGGGGCTGCCAGAGAACACGGGTCCCCAGAAGCGCACAGGATGCCCCAAACAGGATGTGTTCCCTGGGACCATGCAGGAAGCCTCCTAACTAGCCCCAGACATCCCACTGAAGGAACACGGAAAGGAAATAGTTCTACACTCATTAAAACAGCTGTAGGAAGTTCTTAGAATCCTAATTTCGGAAAAGTAAAGCAGTGTGGGAAGGGGGCTGGTACAGCCACCAAAAAACCAGCTTGCATGACACAACAGTAAAGATACATAAAGGAGTAAGACTTGGGACTCAGGAAATGGAAGCGCCCCACATCATTAGGGCAGAGAAACGTGTAAGAGTCACCGCTCCTGTGATCTTCTGCCTATAGCGTTCTCTGACAGCTGAGGTGCGCAACGCAGTTCATACCTTGTCACCTTTCTCTTCAGGTTCATCTTCATTAAGGAATTCTCGCTTAGGGTACGGGATCTGGCAGCCAGCAAACACACTAAAAACCATTAGAAAGAAACATGCCATGACCTCTAATCTATAACATCATTATTCTGTTATTTTAAAATTCTACTTTTTCTGTGTTCACTTATTTCTTACTCTTCATCTGTGCTAGTGTTTGCTCAATGCGTCCCAAAATAACTAAATATAAGCATTAAGAAAAAACCAATTCATGGTCTAAATTTCTATGCCAATTGCCACTTTCAATTTCAAATCATGACTCCTATTGACACACACGACAGAAATTTTTCCACTTTAATTTCACTTGCACCAAAAATAATTGAATCCATATTTGCTTCAACAAGGAAAAAAAAATTATCCTTCAAGAAAAAAAAATGCACCTTTCACAAATAGAAGCACAAAGTGTGTATTTGAGTGAGCTGTGCACACATTCTGAAGACATTCCCTGCTGGTTTGGTCAACCTCTCATCTATGAAGTCCCACCTGTTCTCGTCTGTCAGAGAGAAAACCAAGGCAGCTTTAGTTTTCATCTGTAAAGCTGACTACAACACCTATTTTTATTCTCATCTCTCTATTGCTGGGCCTGCTGAAACACATGGGCCCTTTCTCTTTGTCGGTTTAATGAAGACAGTAAAGCATTTCCCTTCCTTCCAGCCACCGTCTGGGGAGGAAGGGCATACATACTCCAAAGTCGGCAAGGGGTCCTCCTGAAAGTAGGGGTCCTGCAGAGCCTGCTCTGAGGTAATTCTTTTGGTTGGATCCATTGTAAGGAGTTTCTGAAGCTAGAAAAAAATTGATACCACATGAAAACTGTGTTTAATAAGTCAGTGTCTTGACTTTTTAAAAATTAATGTCTGGCAGGATTAACATCAAGTGTATCTTACACTATGCAATGTATACACATTTACATGAAGACGGCAGAAATAAGCAGCATTACAGCTCCTTTAAAATCCTTTTTCTGCTGATAAATCACTTAAAAAAGTAAGACCAGAATCAAGGTTCACATCTCAAGACAAGTACTTAAATGTCACCCCAGCATTCACGAATTTCTTTTATTTCAAAGGAGGAATAGCTGGGACAATTCCCCAATAAAGAGGGTTACTTAGATGAGTGCTCGCTAAGATCAGATTTCGGTCCCAGAGGGAAGCACCTACCAAAAGGAACACTTTGCTGTCAGGCTTGACCTTGTGTTTCTCCATGTACTTGATGAGGCTACTGTTGGCATACCTGCAAGGACATGCACGCAAGTTATATTTTTAATGAAAAGCTCCTAGACTGGTTTCCTTATAAGCCTTTGGCTTTTCTGATAAAAAAGAAACACATTATCCAATATTGGCAAATGGGTGAGGAAACAAGAATTATAACACACCACATCTGAAAGGCTGCATTATTAAATCATTTTGGAAAATCAACCATTAAGAGTTGAAAATTACTATATCCTATCAGTCAGGAATTCTGTAGATACATACTTTTGCACATCCATATTCCTAGCAGCATTTCTGTAATAGTAAAAAACTATAAACAATCCAATATCGATCAACTGAAAAAACAGGTAAATGATTAATATCCACTGAAAATGAGTACATAAGGTCGAGTGCAGGGAGAACAAGCTGCAACAAAAACTACACAGAAAGTATCACTGTTAAAGTTCAGAGATGAACAGTGATCGGGAGAGACATATATACACAGAGAAAAAAATACCTTAAGAGCAAATTCAGAGTATCCTCATTCTTTCCTCTCACAGAGTTTAAAAACAGGCTATTTCCGTAATCTGAATCATATACTACTTCTTTGGTGAAAAAAATCAGTGGAGGGGTATTCACTGCAATATTCTAAGCATGCTACATATATTAATTTCATCATATATATTCTTTCCTACATACAAAATATTTCAAATTGAAAAACTCTAAAAATAGGTAACATATGTTCACGGTAAAAAATCAGAGAATACGGAAAAGTATGAAGAAGAAAATTAAAATCACTCATCATCAAGTCACTTAGTGATTAAAATACACTGTAAAACTTTTTATTAATTTCCCTTTGGCGTTTCTGTATGCCATCATGTATATGAGTCAAACAGAGGAATTGCTTTGGCTTTGTTTTTATAAAAATTGAAATCATATAAAAATTGTCATGTTTTTTCATTTAATTCTGTTTTGTAAATACTTACCTTGTTCAATGCACCTTAAATGTGTTATTTTGAGTGGTTACGTATCTCCTACTGGTATATAAGTTGTCTGATGACAGCTATCAAATAGAAGTCTTTGTAGTAAGTCTGACGCACATGACAAGAAGGAAATACTGCACAGCAGATGAGAATCCGAGACCTCCACTAGTCTTTTTTTTTTTTTTTTTTTTGTACCTGGGATTGAACTCATGACCTTGCACTTGCCAGGAAGGCACTTATGCCAATGAACTAAATCCCCAGCCCCTTCACTAGTTCTGTTTCTTGTTTTTTGAGATGAGGTCTCGCTGTTACCCAAGACAGCCTCATACTCCCAGGTGATTCTCTTGTCTCAGCCTCCTAAACAGATGAGACTGCATATATGTATTGTTATTATCGGCTCAGAATCTTTTTTTTTTTTGACACAGGGAGTCAGAACATACTTCAGGATTCCCTCAAACTCAGTGATCTTCCTGCCTCAGTCTCCTCAGTGCTGAGATTACAGGCATGTGTCATCACATCTGGCTAGAATCCACATGGTTAACAGGGCCTCCAAGTGGTCTATAGATATACAAGAGTTTGAGAAGTCCTCATTCTCACCAGAAAAATACACATGTCCATTTTACTGTACTCTTGCCACACTAGATATTTTTAAAAAATCTATATGTCTCTATCAAAACTTTTGTTTGGTTGGTTGGGCTTTTGTTTTTTGATTTTTTTCAGTACTGGGATTGATCTCAGAGCCTTGTACATGCTAGGCAGGTGCACTACCCCGAACCACACCCATAGCCCCTTTTTCACTATTCTGAGACAAGGTCTCACGAAGATGGCCTTGAACTTGTGGCCTTCTCCTACCTCAGCCTTTAGAGTAGCTGGAATTAGGAGTATGCACCACCGCACCTGGCTCGTTATAAATTTTATACACACCCCCCACCCCCTCACCCCCCCACACCCATATCTATAGATATTTTTTAACAGATTTTTTTTTTGGTTTTTAAAGAGACAAAGTCTCCCCACATAGTTCAGACTGGCCTTGAACTTGCTATGTAATCCCAAACTGGCCTAAACATCACTGCCAACTCTGCCTCCGCTTCTCAAGGAATGGGACTGCAGCTGTGTGTCAGCAGACCATGTCGCGGCGTGCACATTAGTAACTCCTCTCCACTGTCTGCTCTCTCTCCTTTCCCCTCTCTGTCACCTCTACTCTCCTTTTCTTCTATTCAATATACATGTCTCCACAAATTTGTTTAACTCAGATCGTGGGTCTTGTATTATTTCTGCCTTCCCTCTGTTTCTCATGTCCAGTGTTTCAGCACCAGTTATTACTCAGATGATGACAGATCCATAACTATGGTGCTGAATGAAATCTTTATCACACTAAAACAGAACATACATTCAAACTGTCTACTGACCCTGAAATTCCTAGAAGTTTCTAAATATTACAGTGTAAATTAAGCATATATGTTAACTGCATCAGGAATATAATCCTCCAATCATGGGAATAATTAATACACATTTCTTTTTTTTTTCTTTTTTTAGCCATGGACTCACTATGTAGTTTAGGCTGGCCTGGACTCACTATATAGCCCAGGTGGTCTCAAACTCATGTTCATCTTCCTGCCTCAGCCTCCTGAGTACTGGGATTACTGGCATGTACATTCACAGCCAACTTTGAAGTTTCTGATTTAAACAATAAACTACAGCTTGTTTTTGAAAAAATTCACTTTAAAGTTCTCACTGAGCTGTAATTAATGGTATGGCTTGAATGTACCCCCTCCACAATTAGTCACCCTATTACCTAGTACCCCAGTGTTACCAGCTGGTGCCCTCACTAAGTCACCGGGTAGTGAAGGGCTCTGTCCTCAGGAATGCCATCAGCGTCTCATTAAGGAGGCTTTTGCACAGCCTTCCCGCCTTCCCCCGCGCCCAGCACACAGCACACAGCACACAAGGGCACAGCAACAAGGCTCCCCTCTAGAAGCAGCGAGCCCGCCCCAATGCTGAACTTGCTGCACCTTGATCTGGGCCTTTCCAGCCTCCAAAACTGTGAGAAAACACATTTCTGTTTGCTAGAAATTTCCCAGCCTAAGATATTTTTTAAATAGCAGCACGAATGGACTAAGACAGTGATGCGAGAGTTCCAGAGCTTCCAATGACACAGACAGCCTGCTGTGAGACGCGTGCCATAGGTCTGCCACCACCAGACCGAGGAATTACGGAATTACTTACGTCGTTCTTCTGAAGTCTTTTTGAAGTGTAGGGTATTCTGGCATCTTTCTAATATCTTCCCAGTCTTTATCTTCCCAAAAAAATAAAAAACAAAAACAAAACCCCCCACAAATTTAATATTGTTGCAGAAAATACCATGCTAAAGTATTTAAAATCTAATTGCGTTAGCTTAAAAATAGACATAAATATACTTTAAATAAATATACCTTTGAAAAGGAATGGTTCTGATATGTAACTGAGAATGTAATTTTGAAGAGGAAAAATGTATCACCTGCAGGGAACCCCATGACGCTAAATATCCGATCTAGCTGATCGTGGTGAAAGGGGTTGCTTGTTTTTATATCTTCCTGACGACAGTGAAAGATAGGTTCTGAAGTCAACAGTTCGGCAAATATGCAACCGATTGCCCAGATATCTACGAAGCAGGAAAAACACGTTTCTTTAACAAATGTATTCCATTTCCTTAGCTGTAACTTCTGGAGTAATTCCAGAACATAAATAAAAGAACACTATAGTAAAACAATATACACAGTATAATAAATGTATTGAGAAAACATACACAGTATATGAGACATGAAATAATTGTATCATGAAGTTGAAAGCCGAATGAAAACATTTATATGTAAATTTCCTAGTGTAGACAAATTTAGGAAAAAGTAACATGACAAGAAATGGATTACTTTATTTTTTTCCCTTCTGTTTGTTGTTTTTTGAGAGAATCTCACTATATAGTCCAGTTTGGCCTTGAACTCTGGCCCCTCCTGCCTCATCCTCCCAAGTGCTGAGATTATAGGTCCGTACCACCCACCCAGTTCAAAAATGACTTTTTTCCTCTTTTTTAAAAATTAATTTTATTAGTACATTTTTGAGATACATAATGATCACATTCATCATAGAAAATTTGTGTCTGTACAAAATGTCTTAATGCCTTTTCCTCATTCCTTTCCCTTCAAACCCTTCTTCCCCTCTCTTCATTCTTTTATTTTTTTAAATCCCCATTCCCTCTCTTCCCTTCGCCCATCCCTCCCTTGTTCCCCTTGCCATTTGAATATTTTCTTTCTACTTGCCAGTGTCTGTCATCCAAAAAATGACTTCTTTAGATTTAGCAAAAAAATCTTTCTAATCAGTATTGATAATTTAACCACTAGGGCTGGGGATTTAGCTCAGTGGCATAAGCGCCTGCCTGGCAAGCACGAAGTCATGAGATTGACCCCGGTACAAAAAAAAAAAAGTCACTGAAACATTTGACTGATAATCTAGTAGAGAGAATAATACTCAGCTCTAAGAGAATGAAGCAATACCTGCATCAGACATGATGCTATAATTCCTTTAAAGTGACTAGATGCACAATGAGGAGAGTAATAGTTTTGAGTCCAGATAGGATTTGAGCCTAGAAAGACAGTAAAAAGATAAGACTGCCAATCTCAGTTTTTTCAACAAACTCAAAGGTCTAAAAGCTGATAAATAATACAAGTATATGCAGGCTCATAATGACACCAGTAGATAGATTGGATCAAAATGTACTTGCTTAGAAGACACACCACCCTGCTGCTACCTCCCGGGACAAAGTGAGGTGTCTTTCAAAATTTTATTGGGGGGGCAGAGTTTTATTAGGGGCTAAAACTGTATCTCAGTGATAAGAGTGCTTGCTTTGCATGATCAAGGCCCTGGAACTGATTCCCAACATTGCAAAAAATGGTTTTATTAATTACTTATGTCACTAATTAGATTATTCTATTGGTTTTATATAGTAAAATATTGCACTTTATATTCTAGGACTGTAATGTATTCACGATGCTTTCCCAAATGTAGAAGGAAATTAACTTTTGTGAGATGTATATTCACATTTGCCCATTAAAAAATGCCATTTAGTAAGTAAGTATCTTCTAAAAGTAAGAAAACAATAATGCTAAGAATATGGTATTATACAGAGAAGTACAGCATTTAGGAGCCTATCAAATATGAGAATCACATTCTGTAGATAAACTAAACCAGAAGAGCTTAATTATATCCATTAGATAAGAAAGCTGTCAATATACTATTTTGTAAAATAAATTTCCAAATTGGAAAAAAAAATGGTAATGCCTCTCCCGTCTGACTCTATTCAGAGATGATTTCCTTCTATGCTAGGTTAGTCTGCTGAATAGTGGGAATGCGCCCCTCCATAACCATCTTTATTACACCACTGCCTGATACCACAAAGGCTTGAAACACAATTTACCCTGGTTTACTGACGCAATAGATAGAGGTCACTATCACCCCAGCGCCCCTCACTGCAGAGTGGAGCAGTGATACCCACAGCAGCTACTTTTCCTTTTCTTGCATCTACATCCTACTGGCTGTCACACTGGCCCCTGATGGCCCCACGTCTCTTCTCCCTTTTGCCTTTACTATACGGTCACCTGGGACTATTACTGTTTGTTGCTGGTCAAGCCAATTCCTGGTTTGTCCTCTACTCAAAGGACAGGCATCAGGATCTAGGTTTCCATGTGCATTGCTAAGATCAAGAACCTCAGAGTAGCAAGCAGCATTACATTCTGTTTCCTGCCTCAGATCAGCTTTAAATTTTAAATGGTCATCCAGCTCTTACAACATTTACGTCACTTCCTCTTGAGGTCTCTTCTCAGTCAATGACTTGGTATCCTGACATAGCCACATCCACAACCCCACCACTAGCCTGGAGCTGCCACGGCTGCTACCGCCCTCTCTCATTAAATGTCATTCCAGTGACATCAAATCAGCAAATTCTCTTTCCTTTGTGCTGAACAGAAATAACTCACTTCTGGCATGGATCGGCTATAAACAGAATGACTGAATTTGTGTGTACTTAGGTATGAGTGCTGGGACTATATTTCAAACCAAACATAACTGACACAGAGATTATCCTTTTCTTTGCCTTTTCTCCTAGGTTCTATTGAGATTGGGTAATTGGGACTTGACTAAAATTAGAAATTCGTGATTATATTTTTATCTTCATTTAAGCTTCATTTACTGAGCGAATAAGCTGCAAGCTGGTTAAAACTTAATTTCAGTTCTACTTAACTCTGAGGAAATGGAAAATATACTTGTTTGCAGTTCATACCTAATTTTATTTCCAAATCCACATTTATTTTATCAGTAGAGAAGTTAACAAGAAAATAGTCATAAAACTGTCCTTCTTAAACCGTGGGTCACACACAGCAGTGGACCACACTACTGCCTATAAGCACATGTTTTAAAAACAAGGTCTTAGCATGCACTTGCCGTGTAAGAACCTGAGAACGAGACTGACTTTGGTGGAGAATCAAGTTTGCCAGAAGGTTTTGGCTGAATGTGTGCTTTCTTCATGGAAATCTTGCTAGATACGGACTGTAGGCTGACAGATGAGGGTCTGAGGGATACAGATGTCTACTGATCCTGCATTTCTTTCCCCACCCTGTGCCCACGGTTACCCACCACGCGGCTGGTTGTAAGGCACCACCTGTTATTTCCAATTAACACAACCCCTTTCCCTGGCTTATTTTCCTATCTCTTCCTATCCTCCGGTGCCTTCTAAAATCGACTAAGACTGATCAGACTGTTCCCAATTGCTGGGAAAAAGAAAACCAAAATAATAAAGGCAAACTTAACCCTAAAAGACTCAAAAACACGGCCCCAGCGTAAAAGCCGCCTGCAGTGCAGCCTGGAGCCACGGCTCCAGCTCCTCACCCCAGCGCGGCTCATCCTGTGGGTTTGCCTTCCCTAGTTCCTGCTTCACCGTCCGCAGACGCGGCCACTGTCCTCCCCCGACGGTGTGGCCCGGGCAGCCGGACCTGCTGCTCTACCACGCGGCCTGACTGCCCGAGGAGGAGCTTAGTGTCGGCCTCCTTCCTCTTCTTCTGTCAAACGCATACTGGCCTTCCTCAGAGCTCTGAGACTACTCAGAGACTTTTCTACTAATTAAAAAGAAAAAAAGATTCAGGCCAGGCATGGTAGTGCACATCTGTAATCCCGGTATTTTTGGAGGCTGAGGGAGGAGGACTGGAAGTTCAAGTCCAGCCTGAGGAACTTAGTGAGACTGAGAGAAGGGAGAGGAGGGAAGGACCCAGCTGTGAATTGAGAAGTCAGCAGAAGAGAGCCATCACCAAACCTGGAGACTTCTCTGAAGGGAGTAAAAACAAAGGGTAGAGCTGGACATGGTGGCACACGCCTGTCACCCCAGCTGGGTCCTCTGAGGAGCCCGTAGCGACCAGGGAGCAAAATGTCTGAAGCCTGTATTGTAAGGCCGGTATTTAAGCCTAGAAAATGTGTTTGTAACAACTTTTCTTTCTGTGTTTGGAGACAGTGTCTTGTTCTGCCCAGGTTGGTCTCAAACTCTTAATGCTTAAAGGACCGGGCAGGAGATTTAGCTCAGTGGCTTAAGAGCCGGCCTGGCAAGCATGAGGTCATGAGTTCGATCCCCGGTGAAAGAAAGAAAGAAAGAAAGAAAGAAAGAAAGAAAGAAAGAAAGAAAGAAAGAAAGAAAGAAAGAAAGAAAGAAAGAAAGAAAGAAAAGAAAGAAAGAAAAGAAAGGGAAGGAAGGAAGGAAGGAAGGAAGGAAGGAAGGAAGGAAGGAAGGAAGGAAGGAAGGAAGGAAGGCAGGCAGGCAGGCTCAGGCTCCTAAGTGCAGGGTTACAGGCACACCCCACCCCACCTGGCTTACGACAGGCTTTCTTAGCCTATTTGCCCTCCTTGGTAAAATAGTAAGCAGCTGAGCACAGCTAATCTACACAGACTATTTCCTACCTTAATAGAGAAATCACCATCCTGATAACACTAAGGGCAAGAGATAAAGATGAGTCATGTGTCTTGCCTGGGAAAGGAGGTGACTAAGTTTCCCCAAATAGAAGCTCTCTTCGCTGCGGGATTCACTACCTCTGATTTCCTGCTTTTCTTTTTCTGAAGAAAACATTTCTCAACCTATCTCTAGTTCTTCTGATCAGTAAGTTGTTATAAAATTCAGGTTATTGTTTCCATAGTAACCCAACAGGATCAGATGTCTGTATCCTCTGAAAGAAAATGCTTTTTTTCTTTTAAAGAAATCACATTCTCCTATATAATTAAAAATCCAAAATTAGCAGAATATAAAATCTAGGAACATAAAATACAACAGGAAATGTATAAACAGATATAACATAGTTTTCACTCAGTGATTTTATTATGCAGTTTGGTTTTATAAAACCTTGATGCCAAGACAGTAAATCATTTCAGACTAACTTACCAATAGCCTTGGTATAATGCCTCGCACCAAGCAAAAGTTCTGGAGCCCGATACCAAAATGTCACAACTACAGGATCCAAATCCGCTAGTGGCTTTAGAGGAGAATTGAATAATCTGGCAAAACCCATATCAGCTAAAAAACAAAATAAATAAAACTCAGCTTGATATACTATTAGAATCATGAGATGACAAAAATAGCCACTGACCTTATAAAAGCAATATTTTTCCTTTATAAAGAAAATCAGCTATGCCAGGCACTATGTAGGTATTACTTCCTTCACCACTATCTGTGCCTCCCGTGGTAGAGCCTACTACTGCACCAGTTTTACTGAGAGCAAACTGAGGTTCTCAAAGGCACCTGACTTGCTCAAGATTCAGAGATAGCAGATTGAATCAGGTTTAGAATATAGCTCTGACTTCAGATTCTTTCTTTGTTTGTTTGTTTGTTTCTTTCTTTCTTTCTTTTTTTTTTTTTAAGACAGGGTCTTACTATGCAGTTCACTACTGCACCAGTTTTACTGAGAACAAATTGAGGTTCTCAAAGGCACCTGACTTGCTCAAGATTCAGAGATAGCAGACTGAATCAGGTTTAGAATATAGCTCTGACTTCAGATTCTTTCTTTCTTTCTTTCTTTCTTTCTTTCTTTCTTTCTTTCTTTCTTTCTTTCTTTCTTTCTTTTTTTTTAAGACAGGGTCTTACTATGCAGTTCAGGCTGGCCTGAACTATGACCCTCCTGCCTCAACCACCTAAGTGATGGCATTACAGGCATGCACCACCATTCTCAACAAATCCTTTCTTTCAGAGACAGTTTTATAATATTTTCAATGTTTTAAAATTAAAAATTAGTTTTAAAAACCTCCTATGATTAACATGGCTTCTGTGTACCATGTACATCTAAAAATTTATTGCATCTCAGCATGGCATGTGCCAGCTCCTACAAACTCACCAGAGCAGACTTGCACACTTCATTGATTCTGCCCTTGCTGAGAGCATATTGGTAACCTGGAAATGGCTATGGTGAGCGCATTCACATCATAGTAAACAACAAACGCCACAGGCTAGAACTCCCCACCCTACCCAGAGAGTCATTACTGAAAGGTAACTAACATCATACATAGTTCCAAGAATATGCAGAGGACACATAAGAAATAAGGTTTTAAATTTAGTATTTAACAAAGGCCTAAATCAAAGGTAATGTATTTAAACACTGGGGTATATAAAACCAGCAAGAATAACGTTTAAACTATAGTAAGGCATACAAAGCAATTTTCTTAAAATTTCATTAACAATTATAAAGCACTCTACAGTTTATGAATGCCTTTCATAGACATCATAAATCACTTCATTTCATCTTTACAAGAACATACTTTTTCATTTTGTTCCTCATTTATTAGATGAAGTGCCCAGGGTCTAAAGCAGTTAAATGACTTGCCCATGCTTACAGGGATGTTAAATCATGATTCTCAAACAAGAATCACGGTATTATGGTATTATGTAGAAGTTCAGTCATAACCTCTTAACCACTGATCTGACAGCCAATAAATCGTAATTGTATGATAACTGTAAGCACAAAGGCAAAGTCACAATAATAAACCTCTAACAGCTTGAAATGTATTACGCAGTACACTGTGAATATATATAAGAGGTCCCAAAGAACTATAAAAGGCTTACACTTTGACGAATAGAGTATCAACTCTTCAACTAATGACTGATTAGATGATTAGAGTATCATGTGATCTAAAGCAAATATGATATGATCGAAATGCATTATGATTTTAATTCATTGTGACTTTGTTTCTTTAGCATTTAAATAACTTGAGAAGACTTTCTGAGAGTGCTTTGGATTATCCAGGTCTTGAAAAACAAAGCTATAGGGGCCGGGGATTTAGCTCAGTGGCTTAAGTGCCTGCCTGGCAAGCACGAGGTCGTGAGTTCAATCCCCAGTACCAAAAAAACCCCCCCCAAAAAACGCAAAGCTATCCACAGAAGTCTGGGCTGATACCTGTTCTTTTTTAAGTGAAGTTCCCTAAAGCAAACAAAAATATTCCATCATTTTGCCAACATTAAACCTGTTATTCTAAAATATTACACAATATTCAAAGCACTGTCTTGTATACGTTATGATTAATCAGACTAAATGATCAGATGTTGATTCTTATTGATAGCAAAGTATGATGGAATGCTGTTTCATTCATTGGGGGGGATTTTTTTCCCCCCACTGTCAAACATATTGGGAAGTAATTCTATTTATTTTTAACAGTACATGTTTGCCGTATATAATGATTGTATTCATCAGGGGGACTTGGTATATGTGCATAAAAATCTCAATTCTTTTACTTCCCCAACCCTTTTATGTTTCTGAGAATTTTACTATGTAACCTAGTCTGGCCTTGAGCTTGCTAGACAGCCCACTGGGCATGAACTTAACATCTGCCTGCCTCCGGTAAGCTGCAAGTAAAGGCGTGAACCATCACACCTGGGAGAAAGAATTTAGAAGACACTACAGTTGGTAATTTCCCCCCTTACTCTCTAACTCCTTTCTTTTAAGCCACATCTATTCACTGTCAAATGGAATTTAGGCCAGAAAAAATATTATTCTTAAAAACAATTCATGCCCCTTGTATGAACTTTAAAAGGAGTTTCAAAGCACTTCTGAAATAATTACTAATTTAGACAAAAGCAAACAGCCTAAATATCACTATAGTAATTGGTTCTCTAAAATTAGATATGGCTCAAATTGTTCAATTAAACAGGGGTAGCGGAATTCTGATGGGGTGCTAGTTAGACAGTATAGAATGAAAGAAAAGTGGTAACACACAAGGTCTACCACCTAAGGAGCTTAACAAATTACACAGAGTAGATTCAGCATAACACAGGGATAAACACTGTGAAAATAAGGGATCTGCTATTTCCTACTAAATGTTAAATCCCTTGTGTGTGTGGGTGGAGGGAGATTTGTGTTTTCTAAGGCATTATCTAGAACAATGTTTAACAAACACTTGTGGAAGGGGACTACAGGGAAAGTGGAATTTGGGCTGGACCCTGTGGGATTATTACTTTTAAATGGAGAGGGAGAGGGAGAGACATTTGGTTTGCCAAGGAAGGACAGGCTCAGGTGCAGAAAAGGCACCATGTGTTTCCATCTGATTATGTAGGTCTCCTTAGCCAAAGGAGGAGTGTACTACAGCACGAAGCACAGCCATCAGCACTGACTTTCATTCACTAATTCTGTGGTGCTGGGGATCAAATAAATCCAGGGCTCTGAACAAAGTAGGCAAGCATTCTACACTTTTTTTTTTGACACACAATCTCACTATATATATAGTTCAGGCTGGCCAGATACCCTGGCCTCAGCCTCTGGAGTGTGGGGATTGCAGGTGTGTGCTATCATACCTGGCCCTCACATCATTTAAAAATATCAGTAATTCTGGGGCTAAGGTGTCACTCAATGGTAGAGTTCTCACCTAGTAAATGTGGAGACCTGGATTAATTCTAGATTTTTGAAAAACAGTAACCAAAATTTAACATGTGCCATTAGAACAAAATTTATCAGCAATTTAATTAATAACTTGATGGATGATAGACGTGTATTAATTATAATTATTAATTATTGCTTATTTTTAACTCTGGCTATGCCCCTAATCTTGGATGGAATTACAATCCTAAAGCTCCTAACAATAAGGTAATAAGTGGCCTGGCCAGATACAGAATTTTATGTTGAGAAGTAGTAAAAACAGAAGAATTTAGACTGGGGTGACTGGGATTAAGACACTGAGTGCTACCAACAAGACAGAATATAAGATGATGATGAATTTGACTTGGGACAAAGGAGATTAAGTAGCCAAGATGATGTGTAAATAATCCAACTGGAGGGTCAGGGATACAGCTCAGTGGTACAGAACCTGCCTGCCAAGTACAAGGTCCTGAGTTTGATTCATGGTACCAAAAAAAAAAAAAAATCCAGCTGCAGTGAGAGACTAGATGATCTAGATTTTAGAATCCAAAATTTTGAGGCCACAATTCATCAACTGCCCAATAAAGTAAAGGAGTCTGTGTCCCAATTCAGGGATAGAGTGTTTTGAAACAAAAAGTTAATAGGAGTAAGAGGCAATAATGAATAAAAAGCAGATGTGACAGCAAAAGCTGTAGGTAGAAAAATAGAATTATGCAATGTCATAAGACGACAGGAGATCAAGCCAGTCTACTAGATTTGGTAAGATTGAGCTCACAGTTTTTTTTGAGATGGAATTGGATGCAAGATGTAAATGGGACCAACAGATGAGCATCAAGGGTATTCCAGAAGTACAGAACAAGAGGAAGAAACAGGCGCTGAAACATCAAGATGGATAAGATTTATTTTACATTGGGAAGAGAAATATGAATGTTTAAAGACAAAGGAGAAAGTGGAGATGGGAAAATGGCGGTGCCGTGCAGGGGAATCTCAGTGGGGCAGGAGGACATTCTGAGTCAGCAGGTGCTCACAGTAGCTCTCACCAAGGGGAGGGTCACTCTCCAAGGCTCTTTCCAAGGCTCTAGAGCAGTGCGGACAGAGGGAAGGTCTGTGAAGGACCTCTCTGATGTCACCACGGTGGTCTTGTTTGTGGGATCTCTGAGGACCAGGAATCCGAATCCTAGCTCTGAAAAGCTGAGTAAGCTCCAACCTCTCTAAATCCAGCTTTCCTCATCAATTATCTACTTTTAAAGAGGGGTTATACAAAATACAGCAGTATGAAAGAATCTACCACTCTGTTTATATTTTACTGTCTCTCAAAGGGAGAGAATATACCTCTTTTTCACTTGCACCTGGCAAAAAGTAGCTACTCAACAATTACTTGTAAGAAAAAGAATGTGCGTATAAAATAAAAATAGGAACAAGGGAGGAGTGATGGAGAAGGGAGGGGAAGGGAGGAGAAAGAAGGCAGCTACAGGGTACTTACTAAATCACATTTTGTTTGTTTTTGGGTTTTTTGGGACAGACTCTTGCTATGTAGCTCAGGCTGGCTTCCAACTCCCAGCAATCCTCTTGCCTCAGCCTCCCGAGTGCTGGGATCGCAAGCATGTGCTGCCACGCTCAGCTTAACATCACATTTTTTTGAATGAAGCTCAATCTTAGCAAACTCAGAGTAGAGATGTAATGAAGGGGAAGTAGTTTTAGTACAACTTCCTCAGAAATTAGGCCAAGGAAGTCACTGAAAAAGTAGAAAACCAAGTAGCCGGGCAGGTTCAGTTGAATTAGGAAAACATGAACTTACAGTAGGTCGAGTTTGCAAATCACCTCCATTATAGAGTACTTTAATAGTGAAGAAAGTAGGCCGATGAAACAAAATTTATTTTTAAATTATTCTAACAAAGCACTGATAATTGTAAGTGTAACTTCCTCCCTCTTTCTTTTTTGAGACAGAGTATTACTATGTTCTGCATGCTGGCCTTGAACTTGGAATTCTCCTGCTTCAGCCTCCTGAGTAGTAAGTTCATAGGTGTGCCAACAACATGTCCAGTTCATTCAGTGCAATTTCTACTAAAAGAAGTTAGAATAAAGCAGTACTCAGCTCTCCGAATATCACACACACACACACACACACACACACACACAAACACACACACACACAGGACACTGATTTTTTTTTTTTTTTTTGGAACCTCCAGGGTTGAAGCAAATATAGATTAAAGACTCCTGTGGTGTCTTACACAAAGACAGGCAGGAAAGAGACTAAGCACACATACTGGTTTAGAAAGGCTATGTTAGTACCTGGCACAGGACATACAGGGTGGGGTAGCCAAGGGGGTGAACCCTCTAATACAGAGGTATGTAAAGGGTCTGGGGGTGTGTTTAGGGAGAGAAGATTTGGTAATGCGAAGATAAAAAGTGAGATTTAGGGAACTGTACTGATGACTCTGAGGTACACACATGCCTGGGCTATTGCATAGTAGTGAATGTTTTTGTGGACTTTGTCAATTCCAAGATGCCTCAACCCAGAATTACAGAATCTAATTTTGGGAAAAGGGCTACAGGTTTTATATACTATCTATCTACCTTTTCCAACAACTTTTCCAAAAAATTGTGAGAACATAATTTTAAAATTAACTACTTAAATAAGAGTATTAAAAAGGGTAACCACACCTCTGCAGTCACTTTAGTTTCTTCATCAATTAGTTTAGGAATAATTACCTACCAATTTTGACTCTCCCTCTCTCAGGACCTTCTCCCATTACTAGGATATTTGCTGGTTTCTAGAAATAAAAATAGAGCATTCAAATTACTATGCTTATTCTTTTGACATGCTCTAAAATGGAAACACTTAAATATGCAAATTCATTTCTGTATTTTCATCAAAACTGAACTTAAAATCAATTATTGTGTACTCTCTCTACATAAAGCACTTAACATTCTAGAACTTAGCACTAACTTTATATAATCATCCTTGCCATGGATACATACCTTATTTCCAAAGTTATGTATGTCATACAAATAATTACATAGTAAAGGTATTATTTTCTATTCACCGCATAGAAAAAATAACTGTTAAATCTGTACAAGGTATATACTTAGTGCCCACAAAGTTTATGTGGTTGAAAATTTTTATGTAAAATTTTAATCCACAACATAATTGCTGCTACTTAATCAAATAAGAGACTTTGCTAAGTATTTCTAAACTACCACTGGAAATAATGCTTAACATTCAACAGACTCCATTATAATTCATATGTCAACCACTGTACATGCAAAACTGAAAAAATTCAAACATAATTTCAAGATGTAGAAAAATAAAAACCAAGGCTAATACAGAGCTATGGAAAGAAAAGGGGTAGGCTAAAAGGTATTTACCATCTTTATAGACATCTTCTCCTGCAGATATTTGGAAACAGAACCAGAAACTGTGATGAATGGAGTGGGGGTAGGGAGAGACAAGTGACTCTATTATAAACTCTTTGAAGAAAAACTTGTATGTTTTTCATATATAGGATTCATTTATTCATTGAATGTATTTTTCACTATTTTCTAGGGTCAAATCAGACTCAGTATTATGAGGAAAAGCAAAAGCATAGCAAACCAAGCCCTATGCTCTGACTGCTCACTGTAGTTTATACAAGTTTTATATAACATTAGAAGCCAGCGCTATGTATGAGATCATAGAGGCCTGAAGCCTTCAGAGATTAAACTGGATCACTTTAAAGATCCTTTCCAATCTGCGGATTTTTAAAAACATTTCAACAAAAACAACACTAAGACACAGTTCAGAGGAGGAAGTGGTTAATGAACCAGTCATTTCATCATTAAGGGAGGGTTCCGGAGGGGAGAGTGGGGCCAGAGTCCACGAGCCCAGGTCCTGAAAACTGTGCAGCAGAGCAGAGGCAGAGCAGAGACGCGGCAGGAGGGGAAGCCTCAGAGCAGGAAGGCCCAGGGGACCCTCTGAGTCAACAGCAAGGAGAAGGCTCCTGCTGGGGTGCTAGGATGAACCCAGATTCTGGGGAGTCAGAAATGCCAGGTGAAATGATCTGACCCTTACAGTGCAGGTCGTGTAATTCGGCAGGGAGGTAAGGGAACTGGGCATGAAGTGACAGTGAAATGGAGAGGAAGATAGATAGCTGAGAAACATTTTGGAGGAGAAAATTTACAAGAGATTGTAATTGGGTGTAGTCAAAAGATTAAGAAAAAAGAATGACAGATTTCACTAAGGGTGGGGCACGGTGGGACACATCTGTAATTCTAGCACTCTAGGAAACTGAAGCAGGAAGATCACAAGCTTGAGCCCACCCTGGGCAACCTAGCAAGATCCTGTCTTTGATGAGGGCTAAGGGGTGGCTGGGATATGCAGCTCAGGGTGAAGGACGTGGGTTCAACCCTGATGTCGGAAAAAAAAAGTTCCCTGAAAAACCTTAACTGTAAAGAATAACTATATACGACCTAAAAAATTTGTCCAAACTGACATCACAGGGGTCAAGGATATCCACAACAACCTCTACCCCTTCTCAAAAGAGAGTATCCCTGTGGCTAACGTGGCAAGGAAAGACAGAAGGGGCCAGAGAGCTGACGCCAATCACACGAGTCAGCGGGAACACTAAATCCTGGGCCACCAAGCAAGGTGAGGCAGCTAACTGCTTCCTCCATAAGCTGCAAGACCTCCGAGGGGACCAAAATTCAATACACAAGCAGGAACAAATCAACTCTGCAGGAAAGCCCTGGAGGTGAACAAGGAATTTTCTAGCAAAAAGGCAGTTATTTCCATACTGGATTAAAAAGAAAATCCGTTTACATGTTACTGACAAGAAGCCACAAGAACACAAGGACCATAAAAACTACAAGTCAGGCAAACTACTAAAGGAAAACAGATCAACTGCAGAAGTGTGAGACATACTAGTTTTGAAAACAAAGGCATTATTAGGGTCACAAAAGGTCAATATATAATGATACAAGCTTCAATTTATCAGAAAAAGGCAGTAATTCCTAACTTGTTATATTCTCTGTATGCATAGAAAGCCTAACCAGATATAACCTCAGGATAGAAAAGGAACAATAGTATACTTTTCTCAATTACTGATACCACAAGAAGACAAAAGGTTAGTAAAAATGTAGACTATCTAAAAAATACAATTAACAAGGATGAACAAGTGAACATACACACAACTTTTTACCCAGTAAGTAGAGAATACACATTTTTCTCAGGCACACATGGCCTATTTACAAAACTTAATCTTGTACTAACAGGTCTCAAGAAATTTCAAGGAAGGGGGCTAGGGATTTAGCTCAGTGGCATAAGCGCCTGCCTGGCAAATGCGAGGTTGTGAGTTCAATTCCGGGTACCCGCTCCCCCAAAAAAACTTTTCAAGGAAGTAGTTCACAGATTATGTTCTCTGACCACAACACAGTTAAAAGTCAATTACCAAAGGAAAACTTCATCTATTTGGAATTTTTAAAATACTTTTAAGGCACTCAGAGGTAAAAAGAAAAACAAAACAAAACAAAACAAACACCCCCAAGACAAAAAATGGTTGTAACTTAAATATTAAAGTACTTTCAAAACCTGTGACACAATATTTATAAAGGAAATTTATAGCCTTAAATATTTATGTTAAGAAAAAAGAAAACAAAAGAAATAACCAATTACATGCCTAAGTTAAGCATAAGAAAAAACAAACAAAAAAATCCCAAAAGAACAAACAAACAGCTAACAAACATAAGGGCAGAAATTTATGCACCAGAGAGGTTTTACGGAGCCTTTTGGGACAACTGGATCAAGACAAGAAAAGGTATAAATAAAACCATGTTACCAGTAAGAAAAAGAAGCACAACTACAGGTCCAGTGGAGGACAGGAGGATAAAGAATCCTATGGAGAACTTTATTATCTATTTATTTGAAAAAAGTGTAAACTTTGTATCTATTAATGTCAAGAACATGCAATATAAACATTGATTCAAAATTAATTAGAAAACCTGAACTAAGAAAAGCTAAATAAGGTGAAACTGTATTTAAAAATCTTACTGCTGAGAAAATACCAATCCCAGATAGTCTTTGAAGCAAGTTCTCCAAATTTTTCAAAAACAAGAATGTTTTTTTTTCAGAGTACAGAAATACAGGGAATGTGCCAAATACAATTCTAAGGGGTAGTTTAACAGACAACAAAAACAGATAAACCATGAAAAAGAAAAATTTCAGGCTAGACTCACTCTAAGTATAGATACAAAACTCCTAGACAGAGTGTTAGTGAAGTGCCAGGTACGGCGGTGCATGCCGGTACTTCCAGTGTGCGCAGGCGGGAGGATGGCTGAGTTCGAGTCAGCCCGGAGCACACAGAGAATCCAAGGCCAGCCTGCACTGCAGAGTGAAACACTATCTCAAAAAAAAAAAAAAAAAAGTAAACTAAATCCAGGAACAGGAATATCAAGATGGCTTAACATGAGAAAATCCATTCTAATCTATCACTATATAGCCAGATTAAAAACCCCCAAAAAACAAAAAAAACAAACACACGATACAATCATTTTGGTTCATTGATGAAAGGCCAGGTAAAATTTAATATCCATTCACAATAAACATTCTTAGCAAGTCAGATGGGGGGGGGGACTAATAAAGAGAATATACCAAAAACTAAGAAGGAAACAGTAAAAGTGCTCCAGTGCCCACCCCGAGACAGACACACTAGGGATTGAACCCTGAGCCTATGCCCTGAGGCAGAATATCCCCATCTCTTTCTTGCTTTTTATTTTGAGACAGTGTTGCTAAATTAGGGTTCGAACTTCCTTTCCTCTCTCCTTCCTTCCCTCTGCAATACCGGGAATTAAATGAAAGGCCTCCATCTTTAAACATTTTTTTAATTTTAGGCTCACTAAACTGCCCAGGTTGGCCTGGCTCACAGGCATGTGCTGCCATGCCAAGGGAAATACAAGTTTTCAAAGCCAATACTTCTGTAGCAACAAAACCTAGACAATGCCAGGTAATACGTATACTAAAGGATGTACACAATTTGCATGAAACACACCATGGAAACTTATTTCAAATGACATTAGGAAGTTCTGCCAGCTGTGGGGGCAAATGTCTGTAATCCCAGCACTCAGGAGGAACTGCAAGGTAACTGCAAGTTCAAGGCCAGTCCGAGCAACACAGTAAAGACCATGGAGAGGGTGGGTTGGGGGCAAACACCTAAATAAAGAACCCACACTTACTTCTCTCCTACTCTTTTGCTTTCTCTAACAAACTGCCACTACTTTTGACTCATTTTGTTTAATTCTCTGAAAGGAATCAAACTCTGGAAGGAGAGACAAGCAAACTCTAACCTGGTAATGTGTAGCTGGTAAGCCACATTTGAGAAGCAAGCTATCTGGTAACACAACAAGCTTTAAAACAGCAGTGAAAAATCACTGTTTTGAGGCAAGGTCTCACAATGTTGAAAGGCTGGCCTTGAATTCACTATGTAGCTCAGGCTCAAACTTGCAGCGATCCTCCTGCCTCAGCCTCTCAAATGCTGGGATTACAAATGCAAACCATCATGCCCAGCAATCACTTAATTGCAAATACATGTAAAATATGATCAGATCTGGGAAGCATTATGTTGAGTGAAATAAAAACTAAGCAAATTTTAGAAGATTGTATACAAAAAAGATACCGTTTTCATAAGGTCTAAAATCAAGCAAAACTAAATATACTATTTTGGCACTATGTAGCCCAGGCTGGCCTCAAACTTAGTACGTAGCCCAGGCTACCTCCTACCTTGAACTCACAAATGCTGAGACAACAGGTGTGAGCCACCATACCCAGCTAAAATGAGCTTATTTTTAAATAAGAGACTAACTGATTCAAAAGCTAGGATATTTGTCACCTCTTGTTAAGAAGCAGGAGAGCAGGATGGGAGGAAACAAACAGGCATGCAACTGACAATCTTTCACACTTTTTTCCCCAAACACTGTTTTTATACGTATATATTAAGAAGACACTATAATCCCAGTTCTTGGGAGGCTGAGGCAGAAGAATTATTGTAAATTTGAGGCCAGCCTGAGCTACAAAGTGAATTCAAGGTCAGCCTGAACTGCATAAGACAAACAAAACAAAACCTAAAGACAAAGAATAAAGGAATGGCCTTGAAGAATAAAGGATAGGCCACTGTTTTGAGTGGCTGGACGGGTATTATCTTAAACATTATTTAAGCATTATTTTAGATTCTTCAGAGAAAATTCTCTCTAGAGAAGGTAACAATTGGGGTAAGATGGGAAGTGAGACGGTCAAGTGTAAAGAGAAGCCACGCAGAAAAAGAGCAAGTTACAAGGCCTGAGGCAAAACTGCACCACAGGATACAGTTCAGTGGTGTAAGCGCCTGCCTGGCAAGTGCACAAAGTCTTGAGTTTGATCCCCATAGTACCAAAAAAACAAAAGGACAACACCCCCCTGCCAATACCTCAGACGGTGATGAAACCAGGAAAAAGTAATTCTGTTGGGCATGGTGGTGCGTGCCTCTGATCACTTTCGAGGCTGAGGCAGAAGGATTGTTTGCGTTAAAACCAGCCTGGGCTACAAAGTGAGCTCAAGGCCAGCCTGAACTGCATAGTGAGACCCTGTCTCAAAAAGAAGAAGAAGAAAAAAAGTGGTGAACCAGAGAAAAGGCTAAGAACTGGGGCTCAAGAAGGACAGAATGATACAATGATGAAGACTAGAGAGAAGAACCCCAGAGAAGGGCTTGCTTGCTATTTCAAATGATTCTGCTTTAAGCACAAGTCTCTTCAGACCAGAGCCTGGTAGGTCCCTACACATGTCCAGCCTGTGCTCTGGGAACTGGTGGGGCTACTGCAAGGTTTGCAGGTGGGCAAGAGCAAGGCCACGGTATCTGAAGCAGTCCAGGAAAATCTTGGCTAACCAGAGGATGGCTAAGTGGAGAAAGGGGACTGGAGTCAAGGTGAGAGAAGAGAAAGTAGTAGAATCCACAGAATGGGGTGTACGGGGGTATCAATCACAGAGTGACTTTAGGCTTTACACGACTAGAATTACCCATCCCCATCTTATAGTATTATCTTTCCCTCTTACCCAGAACTTTTAATTACATAATTTGTGTGTGTGTGTGTGTGTGGGGGGGTGTTTCTCCTGTCCGATCTGATGGCAGAATTTGGAGGGACTGCCATTTTTTATCACATTAAATATCTCTATGATGTTTGATTTTATAATTCACTATTATTTACAATGATAGAATGGTATTTTTAAAAAAAATAATTAAAAATAAATAATGCTAAGGAGAAGAAAGGGAGGATAGAGAGAAAAAAGTCAACGAAACAGCCTGTGAAGGAACCAGAGGTAAGAAAACCAACACAGCACCAAGTAAAGTGGTGTATGCCTACAATCCCAGCTACTGAGGAGGCTGACGCAGAAGGATCACTAGTTTGAGGCTAGACTGGCAACGTCACAAGACCCTGTCTCAAAATCAAGTCTTGAAAAGGCTTGGGATGTATTAGCTCACTGAGGGTGCTTGCCTCGTATGCGTGAGGCCCAAGTTTAAACCCCAGTGACAATGTTATGGTCTGTGTCTACATGTCTCTCCCGATATGCCTCACGCAGTCATCAGTGGAGCTTTTTCAGAGGTGGCTGTATCTACAGCATGTGATGTTGGGGTGCATTCACGGTGCACCGCTAGGATTAGCAGCACCAAGATTAAGGGTGCAAGTGCTATCCACTCTACACAGCCTGGATCAAATCACTTTGTTACCTTCTGCCCCTCATGAACTGTTTCTCCCCTGCCATGCCACCCTGCCGTAGAACCAGCTGATTATGGACTGGAACCTCTACAAACTGTGAGTTAAATAAACCTTTCCCCTTTTAACCTTGGGTGTCAGGCATTTTGTCTCAGCAAGGACAGAAAAGTAACTAAGAAAAACAACAACAAGCCTACATAGCTGACTTCTAGAGGGCGAAAGTAGTTGTTAGCTGTAACAGAATGAAAACTCAAGAAGATGCAACTGGAATGAACAATGAGAAGGTCATTCATGACTCAATAAAAATAATCACTACACATGTATAGAAGACAGACTCAGTAAATGTGGCTCAGATTAGTGGAAAGAAGATAAAGACAGAGTATAGAGCAAAATTGTGAAGGATCTACAGGAGACATCATTTTTAAAATTTTGTAAAATTTTCAAGTGAATCATCTTACATGTCATTTGTTACATTATTTGTAAACCCTAAAGTATAAGCTTAAAAATAGAATAAAACAATAAAATATGTGATGGTGGCAAAATTTCCTTAAATAAGAAATGAAGATAGATTATGAACCGTTGAATAAAGAGAAATACAGGAAGTGGGTTGGTATCGCTTTGTCAGGTGCTCTTGCAGCCACTCTGTTTACACACAGAATATGAGCTCCACACGGAATGAAGATAAGAGAGAGGAGAGGGCTCGGCAGCACTGAAGTCCTCTGAGATGTCACTCTAGCCGAGGTTTCCACGCAGAGGCTGCGATGAAGGCAGAGCAGCAGCACGGTTCAGGGAACAACGGTCAGTCTGAGAAAGAAACTCCAGTCTGGTGCAGTCTGAGAAAGAAACTCAACCACATCCACAGTGAAGAGCTCCAGTGGCCAAGACCTAGATCTGCACAGGGAACCATTCTTAAGTGTGTCTCCCTTAACTGAGATGACCTGTCCCCTTCAGAGCAAGTAAATAAACGTTAAGGCTGCAAGATAACTTGGTGCTCCGAAACAGCAATGCCAACAAAATAAAGTGCTGCTCATCATTAACATATGTTTAACTTTCCAAAGCATTTTCACATCAGTAACTTCATTCTGCTTCCCGGACATAATCAAGAGTCTAGAGAGGTAAGGAGCAAGACCCGCAGTAACAACACCACCCAGTCCCCAGGACCCCGCAGTGAACTGTACTGACAGGTACTACCCTTAATTTGCGAGACTAACTGTAGTGGTGATTAACTTCGGTGAAAGTATATACATTTAGAAAAAAAGAAACTGTAGTAAACACATACCCCCCTGATAATGCACAAACAAAACAAAGGATGAAGAAAAGATTCCAAAATTGTTCTGACCTAGTTACATCCCAATTAACATACACTACACTCTACTAAAACTCCTCTTCTTACTGTGAACACAAAATGCCAGCTGTGAAAGAAAGTGATACTGCTGGGTTTGCACCCTTTGGTTACCATAGAAACAGCAGCACTGGCAGGAGTTAGACGCCTCACATTTAAGTTATCAGCAACAAAATCAGGTAGCCAAATCAATGCTACAAGGTTCATTTTAGTTAAATTGTGTTTTAAAGGCAAAATTCAAGGAAATAATGTGATAAACAAAACAACTGCTCAGAAGCAATTTCTGAAATATCTATATTTCTGCAGAATTTAGTTACTTTTTGAATTTATATTCATGTTTTACACGTATTCTAGATTTGCTTTTCCCTTTTACAGGAACAATTTTTTTCACAGGTTAAATTTATTTCAGTTAATTGGCACATCATATATAGAATAAGAGTTAAAGATATATAATTATTGTACACATTTGCTTTGCAGTCCTGACCCTAGGACATTGAGAACAAAAATATGAAAGTCATAAAATGTCTTTTACCATCACCAACCAAAGACAAAAAAAAACACACAATTGTCTATAAGCCTAAATAAAAGGAACAAAACAATCATAATATTAACTGAACTAGGTTCTGAAACAATACAAAGTATAAGCCAGAAATTAATGGCCGCAACTACTTTTATTAAGTATAATGGCAGCACAATTCACCTCATTTGATATACCAGTTTCTTCCCAGGAGAAAAAACCATCTGCTCGTGTTCCTTTTTGTATACTGTTCTACACAGTTTACCCTTAGTAGCAAGTCATATTCTGTGTCGTAGCAAACAGGGTGAAGAACTATCACCTGCTAATAGCATGAGTCTATCACAACCGTTCACTCCTTAAAACAACCTCATTAATCAGATAATAGAACATTTTAAAATACAAAAAAATTTGATCATTGTGATTGCAACTTTCTAGAAGAAAGAGAAGATAGTTCTGATGGTTGTATACAGCAACTGAAATCTAGGCACATACTAAATGCATAACAAACATTTGCAGAATGAGTGCACAAATAAATGCACCACACTGCCAACAGTCAGTGCTCACAATCCATCCAGCATACATGGGACGAGTGTAAGGGATGAGTGTCCTTACTAGGTAACTACTCAATTAAAAAAGAAATCAAGAAACTAAAGCAAGCATTTTATCCAAAAATACGCCCAGCTCATTCCTGAAAATAATTTTTTTTAAAAAAAATTCTGATTTTAGTTTATTTCAGTTTCAAAAGTCACCTATATGCTAAGGACCCCCAAATCTTTACCTCTAGATCTCTAACTTCCCATGTATCTTAGAGATATGCCAACTGTATGCTGGCCATCTCCATAATCACCACAAATTCAACTCATCCAATGTCAAACTGCCTCTTTTTTTTTTAAAGGTTTATTATTTATTGATTTATTTAGGTACTGAGGATTGAACTCACAACTTGTGCTTGTCAGGCAGGTGCTTATGTTACGGAGCTAAATCCCCAGCCCGCCTCTTTTTCATTTTAAACACAAAATACTTTTTATGTTTATACTGCTGGTGAAACAGTTTCCCATAATATCCCATTTTAAAAAATTAATGTAAACCAACCTGGGAATTAGTCACACTATGCAACTTCATCAAAGTGTTTACAGATACCTAAAATATGTATAAATGCTATTCCTTAGGAGTAAAGTTTTGTTGCAAGCTTTCCAGCATATATTCCAGTTAAAAAACAAAAAAAGGAGGTGTACTGATGGTGTCCTTGTATAGAAATCTATAACAAATCCAACTGCCTCTTTTTCTGGCATTCCCTACTTGATCAACAAAAGCATTAAGTCTGAATTTCACCCTCTCCTTTATCCCCCCCCCACAGAATTATTTCTCTGAGCTAACTAATTTAGGTCATAAATATTTACCTACTATCTTCTCTCTTCTCTTCTTTATTCTGATCACTGAAGTTCCGGGTCCTTACGATTTCTCTAACGGTGATTTTAACAACCTGATAAATCTGCTATCCCTTTTCCTACCGTGTCCAAGGGCCAAGGTTCCACCCTCAGCACCCAGCTCCCAGCCCCCTCAAGGGGCTGATCTTTATACCCTCACGCCACCTTCCATACCTGTGTCTGAGTGGTTATCTTAAAATCTGGCCTGACCAGCTCAGAAAACTGGTCACAGAACTCATTCATGTTTCTAAATGGGACATTCATGACCCACCATAACTAGGTGCCCACCACTCTTTTCTTTCTTTTATTTTTTTTAACTACTTCTTGTTTTGTCCTAATAATATCAAAATTGTTGTTTCTTACCCTATACACTTACTCATGCCATCCCCTTTGCCTGAAGTGCTCTCCTCATTTCATTCCTTTTCACCTCAATAATTTCTGCTCACTCTTTTTGACTCATTCGACGACTCCTCTAAGACAGCCCCATCCCATTTAGTTAGGTGACCTCCTGCACTCAAGTATCTTACAATGAGCTGATGCTCATATATTTCATAGTTTCTTTTTTAAACCTTATTGTTTTTATGATTATCTGTTTACTGAATCATCCCCACCATATACCTATTGCCAGTGTTTGGCACATATTAGGAAGTCAAAATATGTTTCGTTTTGTTTGGTGGTACTGGAATTTAACTTTCTTGGTGGTTCTTTTTGAGACAGAGTCTCACTATGTAGTTCAGGTTGGGTTCCAACTCATAGCAATTCTCCTGCCTCCCTAGTGGTAGGATGACAAGCGTTCTCCACCGTGCCCAGCTCCACTCCAGGAATTTACATGTTATGCAAACAATCTGTCACTGAGCCACATCCTAGTCCATTTTTATTTTCAGACAAGTCTTACTAAATCACTCAGGCTGGCCTTGAACTTGCAATGCTCTTCTTAACCCAGCCTGAGTAGCTGGGATTAGAATTGTGTGCCACCACACCCAGTTTAGGAAGTCAAAATTATGTTTGTAAAGCAAATGTTCTAAATCTGCATACCAGTACTTCCTGCCTTAGAAATCTAGTTAAAAATAGATAATCCAGTTTAAAATGATAGGTTCTGTAATTTTATTAGTATCATACTTTAGGTACTTGTGAGTTAAATAGGCCTTCCCACAATACTGCTTAAATTTTTTTTTTCTAAGTAAAATCTCCCAAATTGGAAGTTTCATATTAACAGTCAGATGCAGGCCATCTGTAAATCAGGAATAGCCTATAATACTAAACACTGTGATTAATTTCATTTTATATTAAGCCAGGATGTATCTGTAATACTACACTTAATGCTAATCAAATTTTGGTACTCACAGTAAACAATGCCTGCCAACCCAGCATTCTCTACAATTAACAATACATTTCTTTGTCTGCTTTTGAGAAAGGGTTACAGGCCTGAACAGCAGAGATAAGGCTTTCTTTTCTCTAATATGAACCAACAAAAAGCAACCATTATAAAAAGCTAATTTTAAGACAAACACATGTAGCTAGAAGCCTATTTACCTAACTAACTCCAAGATCACTAAGAATATAATCAAGATACATTCCACATTGACATCAGTGGCAGGAATAACACTATGAAGGCATGCATTTGGATTCTATGTTGCTCATTAGCAAGTATAGTCCATTCTAAAAGAAGCAATATTGATAAACAATAGTTCTCTATTTACACTTTGGGTATTCACATTCAAATAAAATAATTCAGTCTTTTTATCATGAGAAACAGAGTGTCAGACACAGAAACTGCCAAACTGAGTTCCCTTGTTTTACTGATGAAAAAACAGAGACACAGAGGTAAAAGACCTAGAACCAAGTTAGATCAAATTCACTCACCATGGACAATGGCAGACCCAGACACCCCAAGTGCTGCAGAGATGACACCAGGATAGGGTTGTGACAGCAAAAACACACTGGGGACATGAACAGTCTTTATCTCTAGAAGTCTACCCAAATGTGTAATTAATTGAGAACATGATTTCACAAAATAACATCATGTGATAACCTCCTGATAAAATTAATCAGTCCTTGCAAACAAAATCCCCTCATTCTCCATAAAGAGCCTAGTCAAACAGAATGCCTGAGTACATACTTATCAAATTGTATCAATTTGTAGTTTAAATATGTGAACCTTATTATATTTTTCAATGAAATGAAGTTAATATAATAGGACCCCCCCTCCCTCTCCAGCCCCCCGCCCCGTCCCGTCTCCTCCTGTATCTTCCCCTCTTTGTACCATGGATGACATAATGAGAAGGCCCTCACCAATGCAGCCTCTCTATTCTGGACTTTATAGTCACTGAATCATAAGCCAAATAAACTTCTGTTGTTATAAATTACCCAGGCTACGACACCGTTACAGCAGCAGAATAGGGACCAAGTGAGTGACCTTGCAGGTGGTTTGTTTGGTGAACAGCATTCTAAGTACATGTGTTTTAACAGTACAGGCTACTAAAACCTCATGCTAAATTCAGTGGTCATCGAAACTTTCTTGTCCCTGAGCTAAAACCTTAAGAGGCCTCACGTGTCACACAGAGTTAAACTATCTCCTCTTTAAAGTTGGCCCTTGTGGAAGTGTGACTTTTTTTTTAGGCAGGGTCTTGCTATGTAATTCAGGCTGGCCCTGAATTTGCTATGTAGCCCAGGCTGGCCTCAAACTTGAGGTCATCCTCCTGCCTCAGTCTCTCAAGCGCTGGGATTTCAGGCATGTGCCACCGCACTGAGCAGAAAGGATTCTTAGTATGTACGCTTTGTCTGCAGAACAGATGGTAGAGCTCTGCATTCTAACTCAAACTGACAGATGTACAGTTGAAACTGTTGAAATCTCTAGTTACTGAGCTATGAGTATAAATGATGGAAAAAGTGTTATACCAAAATAAATCTCAACTGGTGTCTAGAAAGCACTTTAATAATACCTTCTTCTTTAATGAGTACTGGAGATTGAACTAAGCTTGGGACTTGGTTCCAGCTTCCCCCCCCCCCCCAGTCTTTTTGAGACAAGGTCTTGCTATGCAGTTCAGGCTGGCCTTGAGCTCACTTTGTAGCCCAGTCTGGTCTTGAACTCACAATGATCCTCCTGCCTCAGCCTTCCAAGTGTTGGGATTACAGGTGTGAGCCAACATGCTTGGCTTCTTTTCTATTTGTTTTTTTAACTTGATACAAAGTATTCTAAATTGTTACAGTGTCCAAACCAGGCCTGAACTCTCAATCTGTCTGCCCAGAGGGCTGGGATTACCAGCATGTACCACTGCTCTCAGCTAAGAATAGCTTTTATACATGTAAGGTACATGCTACAATATCCAGAGTGCTACTGAACATCTACTCTTCACAAGGCCTTAAGCAGAGCAGGACAAGAGCCCCATGCATGGATGATAACACCACCGTCAAAGGCCTCACACTGTACCTATGGTGGCCTGAGCCACAGATCAGGCACCCTGCCCCATGCAGCCTTGCTGGTAGGATTTCTCTGCAAGATGAAATCATCTGCAACTGCAAGTCAGAAGATATCCAACCTGTATCTTGTTGTTAGTGCTACATTTTAAAAGAGACTAGAATGATTAAGTCACATTAAAATAAGTCCTATTTTTTGTAGTAGTTTCCTTTAAGTAGGATGTTAACTTAGTAAACCAAACGAAAAAACCAGTCATTTGACTAGCATGGGATTGTCATCTCCAAAGCTTCTCTTAGATAATATTTCATACAAGAAAGAAGAACAGGGCTGGGTGTGGTGGCTCATGTCTGTAATCCCAGCACTCAGACTGTTGTGAGTTCAAAACCAGTCTTGTCCAGTTATTATTTGGACATGGGTTCCAAGCTCTCCACCTCCTGTGCACTCTTTACTGTACCAACTCCTCTTTGAAGATGGACTCTTACCTAGCAATCTGCTTCTAAATGAACAGAATGTGGCAAAAATGTAAGGAGAGACATTCCCCTCCCTCCCTTTTGGTACTAGGAATCAAACTGATGACCTCAGGCTTGGAAGGCAGGCTTGCACCACTTAACAATATCCCAGGTGTCCTTTGCACAATCAGGCTCTAGACCGTGGACATCCACGTCACTGACACACAATCTCTTACCCCTCCTTCTTGATCACCCTGCTGAAGCAGACTGACATCTGTGAAATGCACTCTGAAGAACTCTTGTGGCAAGGAGCCAACATAAGGCACTACCCATCAGTACATAAAGAAATGAATACTGCCAACATGGGAGAGAGGGAGGGAGGGAAGAAAGGGTTCATCCAAATCCAGCCTTGAGAGAGCTGTTACCTTTTACAGAGGCCCACAGTGGCCATACTTGGATTTCTGGGCCACCAAATCTGAGATAAGAAATGGTTTTGTTTTTGTTTTGTTTTTTTGATACAGGGTCTCATAGCATTCTCTCTCCTATAGCCAGCGTGGCCTTGAACTCACAGTGATCCTTCTGCCTCAGAGTGCTGGGATTATAGGGGAGTGCCACCATGCCTAGCAATGTTGTCTAAACTACTAAATTTTGGGTGAATTTGTTTGCAGCAACAAGTAACTGATACAATCTCAAAAAGCACATACCCCAAGTATAATAAAGAAGAATGCTGGTGAAAATTCAATATGTAGACTGACTGAACAGTTCTAATGGGGAAAAAAACCCTATAGTTGATGTCAGCTAGTATGATAAAGTAACCAAACTCATACAATGTACTTTTCTCTGTAGCTGAGTATCTGTTGCATAATGTCTTTTTTCTTTTTGGTGGTTTTGGGGATTGAACCTAGGCCTTTGCACTGAGCTGCATTACCCGGCTTATTTGGGAGAAGGAAAGCAGGGTCTCACTAAGTCTTTAAGTTGCCCAGGCAGGGCTCAAACTTGTGATCCTCCTAGCTCAGGCTCCCACACTTTTAGGATTACAGGTATCTGTCACCACGCCTTGGCTGCTTCATTTTCTTTTTTCCTTTTTTGTATTACTTTTGCAACATGGTCTTGCTACGTAGTTTGGGCTGGTCTTAAACTAACTATGTAGCCCAGGTTAGTCTCAAACTCCAGGCAATCATCCTGCCTCAGCCTCCCAAATTCTGGGGTTACAGATGTGTACTACCACAACCAGCTTGCTCATACTCATTAATCAACAGAAATCATTTGTGATTCAAAATACTGACAGATTTCTTGTTAGTATTCAAATATGTGTCTGCGAAAGAAATGACTTTTGACAATCTAAAACATTTATATGTTAATTAATAACAAAATCCAAAACATTCCTGGGTGAAAAATTACTTTTCTCAACTAGATCTTGTAAAATTGCTACATACTTTGTTTGCTGACCACACAGGTATTTATGCTATAGACTTTTTTTTTGAGACAGGGTTTCATTATACAGTTCTGGCTCGACCTGCAGTCACTTTGCAGCCCAGGCTAGCCTCGAACTTGCAGCAACCCTCTTACCTCAGCCTCCCAAACGCTAGGATTACAAGCATGCATCACGACCCCCAGATCAACTGCCTATAAACTTTAAAAAGGCTCCAAATTGACACATTAATATGAAAAACAATTATTATTCAAAATCCTAGTTAAAGTTTTAAGATAAGACATCCACAAATACATTTTTAAAAGACAGAGCTAGGTTGAGGCCATGGAGCATTTGTCCAAATTTTTCATTCAATGAAACCCTAGTGTGTATTGTGTCTTACAGTAGGTTCTGGGATATGACAGTGAAAAAGATAACCTAACTGGTAGTTCAGTTTATGCCACTCAACAGTAACAGTTTGAAGCTAAGGAATCATAAATCTACTTAATAATGCTGTCATTTAGCCAGTATTTTTCTATCTTTGCTAAAGAATTATGTGAAACTGCCAGATGCCTTGCTAAAATTTAATTAGCTTATGAGTATAAACAATATGCCAACACTAGGACTACAAAAATTAGTGAGATGTGAACCCTGCTCTCAAGAAGTTCATAATTTTGATGAAGAGATAAATGCTACCTTGGCATTCCTCCAATCTATCAGAATAGCAACCCATTAAAAAGGGGTCACCTTACACTTCTTAGCTATACAATACATCTTTTCTCCTTTAGCGTGTTTTGTTTTGTTTTGATTGAACTGGACTTAGTGTTTGCCAAGCAGGAATTTACGCTGCTAAGCTAACCCCCCGCCCTCCTTTAGTAAATACATAGGGACTTCTCTCTTGTTTCTCAGTCAAGATGAATATATTTAGCTTTCTCCTTTCTTTTTAAACTAGTTCTTCATGATAAATAATCTTTTTGATGACTTTAAATTCTCTACTTCTGAATTAAATTCTAGGATTCAAATTACATAACTAAAATATTCCAGATAACTCAATCATAATAAACACCACCAACCTTTTTGGTTATATAATGCTTCTGTGTGTGAAGTTCAAAACACTCTTATGGGCTTTATAAATTGTTTTGATTATACTAGTGTAACAGTAAATTTAGAGCAAGCTGACATTTACTGTAACTTTTTTTTCTGGTACCAGGAATTGAACTTAGGACCTTGTGCTTCCCAGGCAGACGCTGTGCCGCTGAGCTAAATCCCTGACCCAAACTGTATGATTTTTCTAGGTATCTCACAGCAATGAAAATTTAGAGGCGGTGAGTATTCTAAAACAATGTAACTAACAAATGGCAAAAGCCTGATTTCTTACAGCAACAGGAAATGAAGCATTAAACAAACAAACAAACAAACCCACTAACCACTGACCTTAAAACAGCAATTCTACTGTTAAGTTCATGAAAAATAATTTTTCAAACATCTCCATCATTTTCCTTTTAAAACTATATGATATTCTGTATCAGTTATGGCAAAACTTTGAGAGCTTTTAATGGTAACCGTCTGCTGCAGCATGCAAGCCATTTGTTCACTACCACTGTTCTCAATGAACTATTTTGCATTCTCCCCCTCCCTCCCTCCCTTCCTCCTTCCTTGCCTCCCTCCCTCCCTCCCTCCATCCCTGCCTCCCTCCCTCCCTCCTTCCCTCCATCCCTCCTTCTACTGGGGATTGAGCCCTGAGTCTTCACACTGAGTTACATACTTAGCCACTTTTACTTTTTATTTTGAGTCAAGATCTCACACTAAGTTGTCTAAACTAGGCTTGACCTTGGGACCCTCCTGCTTCAGTCTCTCCTTCAGCTTGGCTTACAGGTGTTTGCCCCCAGGCTTAGCTTATATTTCTGTATCTATTACATAGATATAGAAATATAGAATTTGAATGCTCTACCCCAGAAAATACTTGAGCAAAAACCATGACAATGTTGGGCTGGGGATTTAGCTCAGCGACATAAGCACCTGTCTTAGAAGCATGTGGTTGTGAGTTCAATCCCTGGTACTGATTTAAAAAAAAAGTAATTAAACCAAAACCATGACAATGTGATCCAGTTATCAGGACTCTCAGTCAGTGAAAAGAATTGAGAAGGACATCAGAGACCCTGAGAGTTTAATGTTCTGACTCTTGCTGGAGTAGCAGGGGCACTTAATAAAAAGTGGGTAAAATACAAACAAGCTGGACACTAGGTCAAAAGGTCAAAATCATACTCAAAATGTACTCGGCATTATGTTCAAGCTACAGCTGAGGAAATAATCACCAGTGGTGGCTTCTCTGGAGGAGGTGAAATTCATTCTGTTTTTCACAAGCTTTTAGCACCTTTAAAGAGACACTGTATGGAGCCAGGGATATAGCTCAGTGGGACTGCTTGGCAAGTGTGAGCTCCTGAGTACATTCCTGGTACCAAAAGAGAGAAAGAGAGAGGGAGGGAGTGAAGGGGACAGAGACAGAGAGAGACAGAAAGAGACAGAGAGAGAGACAGAGGCAGACAGAGAGAGATAGACAGAGACAGAGACAGAGAGAGAGAGACAGAGAGAGAGAGAGAGAGAGAGAGAGAGAGAGAGAGAGAGAGACCGACCCTAGGATGCTTAGTCCTGACTGCCTTGAGAGACGCCTAGATAAGGAAGGCACACTTCTAGTGTGTCTGGGCTGGTCATGGAAGTGTGACTTTGGGGACTATGTCCCCAGATCCCTTTCTGGGCTCTCCTTTGCTCCCTGCTTCCCAGATGCCACAAGCTAAGCAGCTCTCCATCACGTCCTTCCACTGAGATGTTTCTAGCTTGGAGCTAGCAACTCACAGATTGAACCCTCTGAAACTGTGAGCTGAAATAAGCCCCTCCTCCTTTAAACTGTGAGTATTAGATATTTTGTCCCAGCAAGGAGGAAGTTAACCAAACATTTGATAAAACTCTCTAGACTCCCAGGTAATCCATATTGGAGCCAGTCAAAACTCCATATTCTTTCTGAGATAATGCAAGTGCTTTTCCCCTCAATTTTTTACATTCAACATCCTCTTTGATTTCCTTCATCCCCTGAATCTTTAAATTCTATTTATCCTTCAATGGCCAACTCAGTGCCACCTGCTCATGAAGCTCTCCCTGCTGTCAGGACCTCTCAGTCTGCAGCTGCATGTCACATTCCCTCTTTCTTAATTCTCACAGTGCCATTTAACTGTCTGCATGTGTATTTCTTCTCTTGGACTAGAGAGCCTTGAAAAGGACTTTAAGAACACCTTGTTTGTACTGTTCCCATCTCTTTATTTTACACACATGATCAAATGTTCAACCTAAAAAGTATGCTGCAATAATCAATAGTTTCCCTGATATTCATTCACTGAATTTCTTCAACAATCACTGTATATGGAATAGTAGTGTCCAAAAAAGGATCAGACACATACCATGCCCTCTAGAGGATTATCAAAGATATCTATATAAATTATAATACTAACAGATAAATGTTCATAAGAAAATAAATATACGAAGAACCTGTAACAAGGAGAGGTTATTCCTAAGCAGAGACAGGTATGAGGACAAATTTAAATGCTGTGTTGAGCCCTGAAAGACAGGTAGTATTGGAATATGTAGAGACAGAGGCAAAGAGTTTTAAGACAGAGGAAATAAAGACCACAGAGGCAGGAAGCTTTACTGACTGATGCAAGGATCAATCAATACTTCAAAAGCACAATATATAATGTACTTCTGGAGAGAAAATAACATGGAGACAGAAAAACTTTAAAGGCATTAGAGTTAAATGTGGTAAGACCTTGAAAGGCCAATAAAAAAACTATAGCTTTCATTTATCAATAAAAAAGTATTTCAAAGTCACTGAGTAGAAGCTAAGTAAATTGCCCATAGGTCTAAAGTAGATAGAAGGGGGAAGGGATTGTTGAAAACAAAACAAGCAGTACTACAAGAAAGATGTAATCAGGGCCTAAACAGGAAGGAAGCACTGGACATGAAAACA
Source organism: Hydrochoerus hydrochaeris (assembly GCA_004027455.1). Lineage (NCBI taxonomy): Eukaryota > Metazoa > Chordata > Mammalia > Rodentia > Hydrochaeridae > Hydrochoerus > Hydrochoerus hydrochaeris. Next base: position 101,828 of record PVLA01005588.1, read on the forward strand.
GACAAATGCACTGAAAGAATTTGGCAAGTTCTGGACATGAAGGACAAAGAAAGTTCTGCAAAGAATGAAGAGAGATTTCTAGGCTAGGCAGAGGGTGGTACCACTACCAAAAGACAGGACATTAAAGTAGCAACAAGTCTGGATAGATGAAAACACCCTAGTCATGCTTTATTTATTTGTGACAAAATCACAAATAAAATGTGCTACACTGTTCTAAGACAAAATATGCAATTTTGTGAATCACAAGAGAAATTACTCAAATTAGTCTTCAATATAAGATGTGGAAAAATTATTCAAACATGATCATAACCTTGAAAATATAACTCACTTTGGTTACACTCAGAATATAGAAAATTAAAATCTAAACATCATCTATGAGACTGACCTAGAACACCTTCATACTCCTAAGGACTATTTTAAAACATGATGACTCATAGTTAATAGCAGACAGGTGGCGGTCTTGAAGAATGTCATACTTAAACATGACATGTATAATACCTCTGCTAAAATGGTGAATGCATCTTTCACGCATTTGGCCCCAATGATATAACATGAGGTTGTCAAGTTTGATGTCTGGGCTTGGCTTACCAGGTACTAAAGGATAGTAACTTGATCTCTTTCCGTGTTCATTACTTTCTGTAATAAATACTTCTCAGTTAGTAAAACTGGAATCTACCTAGACTTATTCCTACTATATTTTAAAATTCTTTAAAGCCTAAAAAGTAAATGAAATTACTTTAAGGGGGACAAAATAAAATCTCCAATGAGAAATTCATGAAGATTATAGCAATTCAGTACCCAAGTCTGCTTAAGAAAACAAATTTTAAAAACTCTCATCAATATCAACTAAAATGATAATATGAAGATGAACATCTAGTGTATCATCTGATATTAATAAATGTTTCTATTACATCCTGGAGGGTGGGTGGGCTAGCAGACATTGGGTTTGGGATCTGAGTCTCCTCCACTGCATCTTGAGGGTGGGCCGGCTGAAAGAGAGTAAGACCCATGGGAATGCCAGGACAACAGCCCAACACAGAGATGCTCACAAACCTCTGGATGCTGAAGAAATGAGCAAGGCCAGTAACATGGAAGTGTCCAAAGCAGTAGTGAGGAGACAGCAGTTGGAATCTGGAGAACTCCACTGACAGAAGACCAGTCCCAGCCCCCACATTCAGAGGCCAAGACTGGCTGCATACTCAGCACATCTCTGGAACACAACATGGACATCATCACAGAACTGTAAACACCAGAAGAAACTGAACACAGATGCTCCAGCAAGCCCGCCACCTGCCACTGGAGACGGGTAGCCAGTGCCAGACAGGAAAATCAGCCAGCCAAGTTCCCAAAGAACTACCATCATCAGGGGAGCCTCAGTGTAGCTGCACGTGTCTGGGGAAGTCCATCCCAGACCCCACTGCCTCCCTGGTGCCTGGCTCATTATCCTATCCAAGGACAGACAGCCAATGGGGGAAGCACTTGGGACCCCACAACCAGCTCATCCAGAGAAACCCAAAAAGATGTCAAGATGAAGGAGCAAAAGGCAACCTCAGACCCCTGGCCCCCAGAGAATAAGTCTGAGAGACACAGAAACAGAAGAAACTGGAAGTTACACACCTGAAATTTCTGAACGGACAGCAACTGAAGTAAAGAAAATAACTTCATGAGGCTGTAAAAGCAATCAGATCAGAAATAATATCTCAGGTAAAAGAACAAAGACATAGATAAAAAAAAAGAGGAACACAGGAAAATGATGGAAATCTTGAATGAACAATACAAGAAAGAACTACAATGCATGAAACAGATTCAAAGAGATATCCAGGAAATTAGAAACTCCATTGAAAGCTGCTCAACTGCTTGAAAGAAATTGAAGATAGACTTTCAGATTCTGAAAACAGGATGGCAGCTAGCGATCATAAAAGGATCTCTTAAAAATAACGAGGAACCAGGAAATAATTCAATGGCTGCAACAGTGCAAAAATAATAATTTAAGAATGATAGGTATTAGTGAAAAAGCAAATGTCAACACAAATCACATAAAAAGACTGTTTACAGAATAGCAGGAAACTTCCTAAGCATGGGAAAAGGACCTGGCATATAGATAAGTGAGGCATATAAAATTTCAAATAGCCACAGCCAAAATAACTCTACATATAATAATTAAGATCCCAGAAATTCAGCACAACAACAGAATATTAGGCTGCTAGAGAAAAGAAACAGATCACATATAAAGGAAAATCCATCAGAATCAAGGCAGACTTCTCAACACAAACCATCAAGTCAAGAAGAGCTTGAAGTGTTTGAAGTCCTGAAAGAAAACAACTTCCAACCCAGACTGATGTACCCTGAAAAATTATCTTTCAAAATTAATGGAAAAATAAGACACTTGCATGATAAACAACAACTGAAGGAAATCATGACTACCAAATCAACCCTACAAATAGTGCTGAAGAGTCCAGGGTTTAGATTAGCAGCCTAAGGGCCTGCCCTGGTAAGCCTCAGGTTGTGAGTTTGATCCCAAGTACAAAACAAAACAAAACAAAACAAAACAAAACAAAGAGTGCTGAAGGGTATTGTAGAAGGAGATAAAGATGACCGTGGTTCCAGTAATAATAGAGGGGAGTTGCCAAGCAGAGCAGGCAATTTAACAGAGGGGCAAAGTAGGGACCAATGGCAGGAGAATAGCATGGTAAAGATGAGCCAGTGCATGTCGGTCATAACCTTAATTTAGATAGACTCAAGTCACCAATAAAAAGAGAAACGGGCAGAGTGGGTCAGGAGACAAGATCCATCAATGTGCTACATACAAGAAATATATCTGATACAAAAGAAAATTCATGGACTGAAGGTCAAAGGAGACAAGACAATGCTCCATGTGACAGGGACCCAGAAAAAAGCAAGGGTAGTTTGCCCATCAACCATAGAATGGATAGGAGAGATATGGTATTTTTATACAATGGAAAACTGCTCAGCTATAAAGAAGGATAATCTTGAGGCTCTTGTAGATAAATAGATGCAACCTGTGAACATGCTCAGGGATGAAATGGTTCAGACTCACATGGGTGAACACAGTATTGTCTGAAGGAGTTAGTGGGATCCATAGTACATATTGTCAAAGTAAAAGGGGAGGAACATCCAAAAAGGGAAGGTGGTAATCACTGTCAATTTCTTATTAACTTGTTTTGAAGTCCTGCATCATTTTCATTCTTTTGTTTTGTTTGATTCTATCATGCCTGATGGCATGGGCAGTTATTCTCAAGATAAGATATATTATGGTAGCCACTTCTAATTTCCTATTACCTTGTTTTGAACAAGATAATAATCTGTTACACTTATCCCTTTCATTGTTTTGTTTTGAGTGGCTTTATTTTGTTTCATTTTGTTTGATTTTATTCTCTTTAAAATAAAATAAAAACATAAATGTTACATGTATACTAAATAAGTAACAAGTAAAATCTAATATCTGAATTATGGCTAAGTTGTCCAATATGCATATTCCCCTTGTTCAATATATTCATTTATTTATTATCAATGCTGATAACAACATTCTTTCCACATATGCAATGTTACTATTTCGGGTTTAGGTCTTATGAGGAAAAATAAGAACTAAGTCTTCATTAATGTTTTTACTTATGATAAACAATAATATAAATAAGAAACTGACCCAAAATGTGTTTGTGTCACATATAAGTTCTCCGTTATAATTACACACTAATCACGGGTTAAAAATTAAATGGACATTTTAGTTATGTATAAAAATAATGGACTAATAAACACCAAATGTTAAAGGTAATCTTTCAATTGTTAAGTTTATAGATGATTCCCATTCCTCTTCACTTACGTGTATTTTCAAAATTTTTTATAATTAATGTGTTATTGTACTTGTACGAAGAAAAACATAATCTGTTCAAAGAGGAAGAAAAGATATATTGGTGAATTTTAAAGAAGCACACTTACCAGGTCTCTGTGAAGCACCCAGTTTGCATGGAGATAGTGGATACCATCAAGAATCTGATAAAGTAATGACTTAACCATAGATCTTGGCAACTGCATGGGCTTTTTATTTGCTTTTGATGCACGATGAAACTTGATTATATGCTAAAAGTTTAAAAAACAAAATTTATTATAACAACATAGAGTCTTTGCTAACATCTTTGACAGTATAATCCAATCAAGGATATTAAATGCTCTATATTGAAAATTACTTATTAAAGACCAATAATGACACAAACAAAATAATCTTAATAATAAGATCAATTTTGAACCAATTTTGGGGGTGAATGTAACCATACTAATGTGGGGTTCTAATATGAGATTTACTGAAACTATTAAGATTTTCATTAAGAGCCAAAAGTTACAAAGAGTTGATACATATTTAAGTACTTGCCTAAAAAAGGTTAGTTCTCTACTGACAAGAGTTAAAAAAAAAAAAAAAGAAAGAAGTTACAAATCTTTACTATTTTATAAAAAGTTAGCATTAAGTGCATTTGGGTGTTATCACTACCAAAAATGAAATTATTGGGAAAGTTTCACCTTGTTTTGGTATGGAATGTATTAAGACATATTCTAAGAGGTTAATATTAAATAGGAAACATTTGGAAAGGAGGGGAGGGAAAGGAGAGAAGAAAATAAAGATATTAACCCCCTGTAATAAATACAACTGGATCATATATATATATTTGAGGGGGGCAGTAGTAGGGGATTGAACCCAAGGCTTTGACACTAAGCTGTATCACCAGTCTTCTTTCAGTTTTTACTTTGAGACAGGGTCTCACTAAGTCATCCAGACTGGGCTTGAACTTCCGATACTCTTGTCTCAACTGCCCAGAGTATTAGGGTTATGGGTATGCATCACCACTGCCAAACTCATTGAAATTTGTTTTGTTTTGTTTTGTTTTTTGGTATCAGAGATCAAACTCATGAACTCATGCTTACCAGGCAAGTGCTTGAGCTGCTGAGCTAAATCCCCAGCCCACTTATATTGAAATGTTCTTATCTGCATTATACTACTGGTTGTAAAAACACAGTAACAATAGGAAAGAAATGCTATTTGCTGTCCCTAGCCCCAAACCTCCCACTCCCAGCTCTACTCTACCTTCTAAAATATGCCAAAATGGATGCTAAAGATTACTTAATCCTACTCAAACAACACTAGTAACTTTAAATTGACCAAGCTGCACATATAATTATTAAGCTATTTTTATAGCTTTCTTATTTTCATAAACTGTCCTACAAAAAAAATGTGGGTTTATACGACTTATTTCCAACAGTAATATACTAGGAGGCACATCTATAACTCTTTTTTAAGAAACATATTTTTAACAAGGAAAAGAAACAGAGAAGACTAATCTTTGCACCATGTTCCATATCGTTGATGTTCAAAGTGAAGTACATATATCATTAAGTAAACCTTGGGAGAGATATATGGGAATGTAGAAAAATGGGGAAAAATAAAAGTTTATCAATACCCATGCAGAGAGTTGAAAAAAAGCACTGGAGATTCTTGTCAATAGCTGCTTAATGGCATGAACTTTGAAAGTACCTTTATACCTGAGTCTATTAAAAAGTTATTCCTAAATAGAGTTGTAACTTATATCATGACAAATGACACCATATTGAATCAAAATTTAATTACCCATAATTTGAACTTACTGCCAAATTTGAATTATTTTGTACTTTCAGTAGTTATTCAAAGAAACTACTTAAATGCCTTTATTTTCTAATTTAACAAGTTAGGAATCAGAATGTTTTATTCTTTTAGTCATAAAACATCCTAAAAATGTACAAAACCATATATACACTTTTATATAGTGGACTCAGTTTAAATACTATAATGTTACAAGATGACCTTAACTTAGAAACTATTCTCAAGTACATGCCTGATTAAATCTGAACTATTGTATGTATCACAAAAGAAATTTTCACTGTACATATTAATAAAATGCCATTAACTACTTACATAAAATTACATACTAATTAAAATTTTCTGGAATAAAACTTCTGAACATTATGAATAGGACCTTTTTAATAAATGTTGGTTTATTGCTTAGCTTCTTTAAAACCAGTGAATTCTGAGTTTACTTTAAGATGTGGTTAATAGCCAGCCTTCCTTTCTGTGTATCACTCACATAAATGCCCCGTATTATACCAAACAAACCGAGCCACACGGTGAGGTTAGACTTACCCATAGGTCATGTTCCGCGTAATCAAACAGCAGCCACACTTTCCTGTCACTGTGGGAAAGGAATACCTTCTGCAAAGCGATCACATTAGGATGCTTCAATTCTCGCAAAAGCTGAATGCAAGAAAAAGATCACTGTTCTGTTAGTGAAAAGAGGCAAATGATGAATTTCATATAATTTCAAAATGAATTTTTTTCAAAACTTTAGAAAACATAGATAAACAAGCTAAAAAAAAGTGTCCAAATTATTACTACTCAGAAATAAGCTCTGTCAATACTTGGTACATACCTTTTGATCCTTTTTCTATGTGTATATGTGTGACTTAGCGTGGAGATTCCTCAAAAAACTAGGACTGGAAGCCCCATTCAATACAGCTATTCCCCTTCTGGGTATTTTCCCAGAAAAACTGAAAAGGTCACAGCACAGAGATACATGTGCACCCATGTTTATAGCAGCACAATTTGTAATAGCTAAATCTTGGAAACAACCCAAATGCCCATCAATGCAGAATGGATAAAAAAGATGTGGTATTTTTATGCAATGGACTATTACTCAGCTATAAAATAGGGTAATCTTGAGGCTTTAATAGGTAAATGGAGTCAACTTGAGACCATACTCGTAAGTGAAATATATCAAACTCACATTTGTAAATATCATAGTCTCCCTAGTGTAAAAAACACAATAATAATAATAAACTGAAAGAGTAATAAGATCCAAAATATATAATAGATATAGGAAAGAAAGTGCTTAAAAGATAAGAACCTTTTATATCCTTTTCACTCTTATAGAGAAAGTGAAAAAGGGGAAACAGTGAGAGCAAAAGTGAGACTCTTATAGAGAGAGTGAGACAGGGGAAAAGAGAAATGGAAGAAAGGAAAAGATTTTATATATGTAGGTATACACATATAACTGTGTGTGTGTGTATATATATATATATATATACACATATATATGTGCAAGATAGATAACTATACTACTAATTCTGTTAGTTCATCAAAAAGAACAGTTTGTGCTGTCACTGCTTGATTGTTTGATCATTTTTTATGCCTAGATTTTGTAACCTGAACAACTATTTCTAATATGCAATATACTAACTAGTATCGATTTCTTATTATTCTTTTTGAAATTCTGTATTATTTCTACCCTTTTTTGTTTTGCTTTTTTAAAATAAAAAAATTTACATAATTTTAAATGGTACTACATGAAAATTAAATTATTAAATTAAATAAAAATTAAATAAAATTAAATAAAAACTTAATTAAATTTGGCTATATGTGTACCTTTTTTACTGGAGAAATAGCTTCTTTTCCCAATCCTGGGGAAAGTGTAAATGCATACCACAAATTATGCAGTCAAATTTCCTACATTTGGGGAAATCTTAGGGGTTAAGCACATCTGGACTGCCATGGATAAGCCTTATCCTGGGAAAACTACATTCTTGGTCATGGTATCTCCCCTGCCAGTTAAGTACATGAAATAGTTTCTGGAGTGGCAGAAATCATTTATAATGTTCATATCTACCCTAGCATGGTACTGCTGCATAATACTTGACAAAAAGAGATTCCTGTACTTACTCTTGCCTAGAGTAGTGGCTAAGGGATTTTAATAGAGAAGTGAATATAAGAGTGGAAAGGATATATAACATGCCCACTGATAAAAACTGGAGCTGTAAGTTACTACAGTTTGGATCTTGAATGTCCCCCAAAGTCACACATGGGAGGGGCTGGTGCTCAACCCATGCAGCTACTGGGTGGTGGTGGAAGCCTTAGGAGGTTGAGCCTCATTAAAGAAGGCGGTACAGCCAGCAATTTAGCTCAGTGGCATAAGTGCCTGCCTGGCAAGCACGTGCCAGGTGGTAGATTATGTGCCCTTGAAGCAGATACTGGGACCCTGGTCTCTTTTCTTTCCTCCTTTCTTTGCTTCCCAGCAGTCATGAGCTAACAGACCCCCTCCTGCCATGTGCTCCTGTCGTAATGTACTAGGCTGTCATAGGCCCAAAGCAAGAAAACTAAGCAACCATGGACTGAAACTTCTCCAACGATGGCTCAAAATAGATTTGTCCCTTATTAAGTTGACTTCCTCAAATATTAGACTGAGAATATGAGTCAACTAACACCAACGAGACCCTAGAAATAGGAAAAAGAAAAAAAAAACAAACAGGAATGGGCTTTAAGAAATCTTTGAGCGCCAGGGGTTTAGCTCAGCAGCACAAGTGCCTGTCTGGCAAGCACAAGGTCCCCAGTATCAAAAAAAGAAATCTTTGAGCTACCCTCTACCAATAAAGAGGACACACCAGATCAGCAAGTGAAAACTCAGCACTTGGCACATAATAGAAACTTGCATGATAAAATATTTAATAACAATAGCATTAACCACTAAGGTAAAAAGCCTCATAAATATGTTTGCCTCAGGCTGTCCTTCACCAGTGTTCAGATTTAATAGGTGGAAAGAAACATACTCAGTTTGATAAATATTTTAACGCTTAAATGTAAAGCTTCCCAAGCATGGTGGTGACATATGCCTGTAATCGCAGCACTTGACAGGCTGAGGCAAGCAGGAGGATTGCAAGTGTGAGGCCTTCCCACCTACACAGCCAGAGCCTTCTCCAAAAACCAAGAGGAGGAAGCTCTGGGGAAGATACAAAAGAGAAAAAGAGGTCTGACTCAAAGAACCTGAACAACAAAGGAACAAAACTGTTATTGAATATTTTACTACTTTTAACATGCAAAAGTATTATATGCAAGTTCCTTCCATTCAATTCTAATAATAACTCTATAATGGACAAAACACTTATGGTACAGTGTGATAAGATTAGCTTGACCAACAACAGCTAGAGAGGTGCTGGAGTCAAACAGATCTGCCTGACTCCGAAGTCCATGTGTTTTCTAGCACTGCTAATGTCCTTGTCTTCAGTTCCCCAATGGGGCAGGAAAGACAGACATATAATTAGATCACTGAGGTAAATAAATTCCTTACCCATCCTAATACTTTGAAATAAAGTGTATTTTGAATGCCTACGCCAGAATCATGTAAGAATCATCTGAATTCCAGCTCTGAAACTTTTATACACATACGTTGTCCATATATTTACTATTTACAGTGACAGATTTTCTCAATTCTCTCACTCTGGTACTGTACCTCAGCTCTTTCTGCACATCTACACTTTAATGGTCTTGCTGAACATGTGCTGCCAGCTAACATTAGATGTGAATTGATATGACACCCCAGGTTCTGCCTCCAACCCATATGTCCTGAGACACAGCTAACAGGTAAGAACTCAGATTTGGTGGGCTGCTCCCAGCTCACCTTCTACTCTACTTTTGATGATCAGCCTCAGGATTCTTCTTCCTGTTGGGTCTAGTCGGGAAAGGAAGAGATGGAAGAGACAAGACAGACAGAAAAAACACTTGGGCACTTGGGCAAGGAGGTGGGAAAAGCAAGTGCTCAGCTATAAGCTGCGATCTCTGTTGCTACTGCTAAGATCTGTTAAGCAGCCCCCATGACAGTGTTAGACATAAGCTCCAAAGTAATGATGGAATCAGCAAAAACTGCACTGTGGAGCAATTCACAGCTATATCCATGCAGCTGGTGTCTTGCTTCTTTCCTCAAACATGTTTTCAAGGTGTATCTTTGTTGTAGCATGTTATCAGAACGTTAGTTCACTTTAAGGCTGAATAATATTCCATGTATGTATGCACAACATTTTGTTTATCCACCTGTCCTTCACTTCTTTTTTTTTTTTTTTTTTTTTGGTAGCTGGGACTGAACTCACAATCTTGCGCTTGCTAGGCAGGCGCTTAAGCCACTGAGCTAAATCCCCAGCCTGGTTGTTTTCACTTCTAATTACTATAACTAGCAATGGCTTAAACACTGATGTACAAATGTGTGTTTCAATCCTTACTCCAATTCTATTGAATATATACCCAGAAGAGGAACTGCTGTGACAATTCCATTTAATTTTCTAAGGAACTGCCATATAGGTCATTTTTTAATATGACATCCATGAAGGAAGAGTATTTGTATTCTCAGAAGAAATGAAGCCTGGTACAGTGAACAAGCTTCTTTAGTCATCTCACTTAGTCTAGGGTCTTCAGTGTATCCACTGTACCCGTGAACTCCCAGATGTTTCCGTCTAGTCTACTTATAGTCCTGAACTCCAGTTTTACATAGTCACTTGCCTCAAATCTGTAGCTCAATACCTAAGGTCAAAGCTGAAGTTGAGGTCTCTACCTTCCTGCCCTCCTCTCTGTCTCCTCTTTCCTGTTAATAGCAAGTCTATCATTCTAGTCAGTCAGGCAAAAAACATAAACAAAAGAACATCTCACTACTTTAACTCTATTCTCAAATAATTACGGCCTCAGTGAATCTTCCTTAGTCCTACTATACCTTTGTACCCCTTCTATCTATAGTTCTGAAAATCTCAGAAACCAAAGCTTTCTACCAACTCATGTATTTGGAAAAGATTTCCACTTCAATAGAACAACATGGATGGTAAAACGTATGTTGATTTAGTTTCAGATTCCACTGGAGCTGTCCCATGACTACATTATGGATAAGTGATAGCAGTGCAGAATAATTCTTGACTGCAGACATGTAAATTCTGTTCCGTGTGGTAGACATTCACTGACTTTCCTCCTCCCGTCAAGGAGGAAAGCTCAGTTTGCTCAATTTGGATATTCACTCCAATATTCCTGATCTGGAAATATCTCTATTCTAAGGATTCTACTATGGGTTGATTATAACATCAGCTTGGTTTCTTCCTTTTTTACTTTTATTGAAAATTATTCTTTAGTAATCATTGTACAGAAACATCTCACTTGAACTAATATGAAGATGTTTACATGCTATTTATTGTTCATCAGTTTCCATTAACACAAGCTTTACAGGTAAAGATTATGGTTGGTTTTTATATTCCCAGTGCTTAAAATAGCTCTCAGCACATAATAAGCACTCAATAAACATTTGTCAAATGAATTTGTTTTCTTGAGACACAATCTCATTATGTAGTCCAGGCTGGTCTGGAACTATGTAGCCCACATGGTGTGTTCCAGGCCAGCCTGGCCTAGGGAATTCATTATGTAGCCCAAACTGGCCTTGAACCTGCAGCAATCCTCTCACCTCTGCCTCCCAAATGCTGGGATTATAGACATGGGCCACCCCAGCTTGTCAGATGAATTACTAAATTTACCTGGTTCTTAAACAGTAATTGGCTTTCAACATTATAAAATGTTGTATTTTTTCATAAAGTATTCCCTTGTCAAGTATTTTGAATGATCTTTTTTTTCAATTAACATCCACTCTACTAGAAATGTGAGAGTGCTGCTCTAATGGAATGAACAGAGACGTATCTCTGAATTGCCTGGGATGAAATATTTAACCTGGTGTATAACCTGAAAAGTAAAGGAATGCTATAAGAGTGTTTCCTTAAAGAGCTCTGAATTCCGTTAACACTACAAAATCCTAAAGAAAATCATACATAACAGAACAAAAGGAAGCACAATGACAAACTACAGGAGAAAGCAGCCTAGCATGGTGACACACACCTGTCATCCCAGAATTCTGGGAGGCTAAGGCAGAAGGATCACAAGTTTAAGGCCAGTTTAGGAAACTTAGTGACCTACCGAGATCCTTTCTCTACTTAAAAATTTTTTTTAAAGGGCTGGCAATAAAACTCAGTGAAAATGCCCTGTGTCCAATCTCTAGTACTGCAAAAACTAAAAAAATAAGAAAAGCAAAATTTAACCAAATCAGTGGATAAAATGCTAGGCCCTAGATAAGCACAAGTACATCTGCTGTCTGTATTTACTGAAATACGCAACAAAAAAAGTAACTTTCCTGCCACTGTCTAATGCAATAGGCAAATGAACAATAACAATAAATTACCTAAACATTCAATACCAAAGCAGATAATTATGGTATATCTATATATTGTAGACTCAAATATACACACTAAAGGTTTTTAATTACATGAAACAGACATGTTGTAATGTGACATAAAAGGCTACAGAATATTAAATGATATGTTTATAAAGTAGGAAATACACTAAGACATTAATAGTAATTGTTAGTACAAAATATGGGGTTTCTTTTTCACTACTGAGATTGAACCCAAAGGCACTCTACCCGAGCAACATCGCTCATCCTTGTTTTACTGATTTCTTTTGGGGGTCAGCTCCCCTAAGCTGCCCAGTCTGCCCCCAGACCTGCGATTCTCCTGCTGCACCTTCTGAAGTAGCTGACATTACAGGCATGCAGTGTTTTGCTACTTACAAGTCTTACTCAATAAGCATACTCGTAACTTGAAAAAAATACACACACACTCCAAAAGATAGTCCTTTCTTTCTAGAAATCCGTGTGCCAAGTAGTATATTATCTCTGCTTTTCAGGCTGACACTTTGCGCAAGTTAGAAAAACTGTATTTTACCAGTGAAATTTAATAGCATCTCAGAAATATTTGTTTAGCTGAACATCATGCAACTACAGATATGTTTTACTTAAACATAAGTAGACTATGATTTTCCTATAACCCACAATAAATGTAAAAACACCTGTGCCAGATAACATGATCCCAATGGAGCCTAGTGAAGTATATTCAGCACACACACCAATATTTTATCCCATCTTCTTTTGAGGTATAAAAGTAACTGTTAGGGCCAGGGATTTAGCTCAGTGGCATAAGCGCCCGCCTGGCAAGTGCAAGGTCATGAGTTCATCCCTGGTACCAAAAAAAAAAAAAAAAAAAAAGTAACTGTTAAAACTATCCACATTTCACTGTTTAAAATATTCAGCAATCTAAAGTTAGAATCCTAAACTTTTTTTCTCAAAAGTATTCTTTAGGATCTTGACTGAGATTAGAGATTCTTGTGTTCAACTAAAACTACCAGAATGTTTGTTTTTATCTACACATCTTTCTCTTTAGTTCTCTACTTTCTAGTCTTCAAATGTATGATGCCCCCAGGAGTTCCAGATTCCTCTTTCAAGGGAATTCAGAATCATCTTATACTTCAACAGGTATACCTTTGACACAAATACACAATGTAAAACATAAAAAAACTAAACACACAAAAGTACTGTAAGTAAACTATTTTTGCTTTTACAGTTACCTTCAAATGGTGGTAAAGGATTAAGGTTAGGATGAGCTACTTCACCATTTGTTTGTATCTACCACTATCACTAATACAAGATCTGTTGGTGTCTATCAAAGCTGGAAACTCAAATATTCAAGTCGGGGACCTATCGTAACTCAGTTATCAGTAAATCCAATTCTCTAATCTTGTTTAAGCATTTAAAAAATAACAAAGTAGCCAGGAATAACAGTACAACACCTGCAATCCTAGAAATCTGGGAGGCTGAAGCAGAAAGAAAACAAATTTGAGCCCAGCCTGGGCAATTTAAGATGATGCCATCTCAAACAAAACAAAACAAAACAACAAAATGCTGGGGATGTAGCTCAGACTGAGAGTCGAATACCCTCTACTGGAAAATACACAAATAAATATTTTAAAATAACAGTACAATTCACGTGACCAACCGTCTTTCCACTTGTGAGAAAGGGATCAAATGAGTTTATTTTAGAAAGCTAAGTCCACTATCTTTTCTAATGTACAATACCCTCTCCCCTCTCCCAAAGATAAATGAAGTAATATGCTTCATATTTGCTAACACTAAAATGATCTGGATTCCCAAAGCGGTCATTTAGGAATTAATTAAGGTTTTGAAACTACACATTCCCACTCAAAGCAGATCAGATAGTGTCACCATCCAGCAGGGGGCACTCATACGCTGAAAAGGGGTCACTAAAGACAATAACCTAGGCCTGCTTCAAGGTGATGCTAATTGTTACATTATTACAGTGGCGGATTAGATACCAGTCATAAACTCCAGGCAGTCAGTTGTCCGTACTGCCATCCAGTAGAAGTGAAAATATAGTAGCATGTATATACAAAAACAAGTTTTAGAATTGAGTCCTGACCTAACTAGCAGTATGCACAGGTTATTTAACCCTTCTATTTCTAAGGGAAAATAAAGATATCTACAAACATACACAGTTACTATAAGAATAATGAATAAGAGATTAAGCACATAACACAATGCCTGGAACAGATTAAGTCCTGAAAATGTTAGTTTTCCCTCTTATAATCACAACTATTTTCAAGAATGTTAGGACTAAATGAAACAATCTATATAGACTACCTGGAATACAATACATTCTTGAAAAACAGTAGCTGTTACTGTTGTTTAAGCTGAAAAAAGTTAACCATCCACGGTAGTCAGAAATATTCGTTAGGGAGAAATAGGCTATGATGAAAACGGCATAACATTTCCTTACAAAGTGCACGAAATACTCCTATGGTAGATTCTGTTACGGCTCTATGAAAGTTACTTCCTGTTTTGGAACAGGCAGTCTGGTTTCTCTTTCAACTTGTGCATTTAAATGCTCTAACAGATGTATGAAATCAAGTGAGGTCTACAATAAGTGCACATTCTCTGGATTATGGCAGCATATACACTCTTCTTAAAATGTAAACATTCATTTTTTATGTTACATATTCTACAAGATGTACAGCAGTTGGAAATATTTCTTATAAATCAAAAGTACTCTGAATATACAAAGTTTAAATATTAAAAACAAGGTATGTTCAAATGAGAAGGGGAACAATGGAGGGGGAGGGGAAGGAAACAAAGGACAAGAAAAAAAAGGGAAAAATAGAAACAAAGCTTTTGTAAATAAAGAGGGGAACAGGAGTTGATGGGGGAGTATGGAAAAAAAAGAAGCAAGATATATTATGTACAGACACAAACTCGCTATGATGAATATTTTCATTATGTATATCTAAAATGTACCAATAAAGTAAAAACTTAAAAAAGAAAAGACAAAATGCAAACCAAAACAAAGAGTTTACAAAGTAAACTAATTACGCTGCAATTCTCAGAGGCATTCTAACTCATTTTCTGATTCATTGAAAGATAATCAAAAACTTTTCCTTGCAATCCTCCGGGCAGAAAATCTTTCCACCCTCACAATTAAATGAGTAAATTTGTCTGGCTCTGGGCATTATCTTTACAGCCTTGAAGTTTCAATAAATAAACTTACTTCTGACAAATGTTTATTTCCTTATTTATCCTTTTCTTATAGCAGAATCTGGAAGGGGGAAGTAAAGAAAAAATTCAGAGCCAGGTGTGGTGGCTCACACCTATAATCCCAGCATTCAGGAGGCTAAGGCATGAGGACAGCTGCAAATTCGAGACCAGCCTGGGCTACAAAGTGAGCTCAAGATCAGCCTGAACTGCATAGCGAGACCTTGTCTCAAAGACTTAATTAATTAATTAATTAATTAAAAGGAAAAAAAATCCAACTTGAAACTCCATATTTACGTCAGTTTGAAAAGAAATATTCTCCAAAACTATGTTCCTAGTTTTCTTTTCCTTTTCTGTTCTCTAGTTTCTCTTGACCTCTTACTCACATACCTGAGCTTTATGGAGAGTCACACATCTTGATCTCTACCTCTAGCCACATTCCTAACCTGACATATTTCCAGCTGTGCGTATATAAATCTACATGCAAATCTCATATGTCAAACTCCACATATTCAAAACTGAGTCTCTCTTACCTACATCTATCTCTTTAGTGCACTCTATCCTACAATAACATCAGTATTTCCCAACCATCAAAGCAGACTCCAAGCCTTCTAGTCAGTCAGTGTTTAGTCACTAAGTACTACATACTTTGCCTCTTAAATTTCACATATCAATTTTCACCTAGAAAATCAAAATAAACCCTATCTCTATGTGTGCTATCCCCTCTGCCTGGGTCTGGAAAGATCTGGAAAGATTTTTCCTTTCCTCTTTGCATGATTAATGCCTACTTCGTTTTTATAAAACTCATTTATGCCTTCTTCTAACTTTCCCTGAAAGTTTCCCTGAAACTCATAGTATGAAGTAGGTATTTCTCTTCTGTGTTTCTATTCATACTGCTTTTCCCTTAACATACCACTAATTAAATGAAACCATGATGCAGTATAATTATCTATCTCCTCATAATAGACTGTAAAGTCTTAGCCTGCAGAGACTATCTTCCATCTCTACATTTCCACTGTTTTATACAAGTCAGACATATAAAGGTATTTAACAAATGTTGGCTGAGTAAGTAATGACCTAACCCTAACCTCTTCTAATAAATCTTATGAACTGATATCAGACTATCTAAGAAAGTTTCATAATATTAACTCTCCAACTCCAAAATATGAAATGATTTCAATTAACACTCCAAAACAGAACAATCAAAACTATCTCAAAGGTTAAAACCATTTTCCTACAAATAATCTGGGGTGCCTGAGACTCAAGATACACTGTAAAAATACTTCACTGACAGTTCATATTATTAATAGACGCTGGAAAGGAAGGAAAGCTGGGCATGGTGCTGCATGGCACAGCAAGAGGAGCACTGTGAGTTCAAGGTCAGCCTGAGATACCTAGTGAGTTCGAGGTCAGCCCGAAGTGCATAGCAAAAAAACCCGTCTCAAAAAACAAAACAAAACAAAGCATAAAGATCTCAACCAAATATAAGGCAGGTGAGTAAGGCCTAAGTTCAGGAGCCATGGAGCTGAAGGGAGTATCACAACTGGTATAAGCCAGGGATTTAGCTCTGCAATGTAAAAGTGCCAGACCGGCAAGCACCAGGTCAGGAGTGTGATTCTCATTACAAAAAAAAAGAAAGAAAGAAAGAAAAGAAAATGCAACTGGGGCTGGAGATTTAGCTCAGCGACAAAAGTGCCTGCCTGGCAAGTGCAAGGTCGTGAGTAGGATGCCTGTTACAAAAATAAAAATAAAAATACAACTGGCATAGCGCGGCCATACGGATACTCCCCATGCAGTCCTCACCATCCACTCCCAAGGGCTCCACAGCATTTCACTTTGCACCAATTCCAAACCTTTCAGAAACTCTTGCCTTAGGACACAAGGGTGGGGCGCTGGAAACAGGATGGAAAATTCGCAGTGGGTAACAATGTAGGCAGAGAGTCTGAAAGTCTAAAGTCACTAGTAACACTTGAGTGCCAATAATACTTGGAGAAAGAGGGTCTGGGAGAGTTTATGGCCTAAAAGGGACAAAAGAGGGGACAGACCTTAAATAAACAATTTTAAAATTATAATTATGATGAAGCTACTAAAGACAAATATGGAATGGCATAAATAGGGCCGTAACCCTAGACTAGAAAGTCAGAAATGTTACTCCTAACAAAGTATGTCTTGTTGGAAAGAAGAGGAAATTAAGAATCAATCAGCAAAAATGAACTAGCAAGTACTGTAGTCATATCATGAATACACAGATTCTAAGAAAGATTCCTTCACTATTAATTTTCTGTGAGCAAATATTGAATAAAATTCTTTTTTAAATGGTTAATTTTCCATCACTATGTGATAGGATACATCAACTCTCTTTCTAGATGAACAGTTATCAAAACCGCCTAGTATAGAACACAGTACAGGAGAGGCACTTGCTGGGCACGGTGGTGCACCCCAATAATGCCAGCCCTCGATACGCTGAGGCAGAAGGATCGCTGCGAGCCTGACGCCAGCCTGGACTACAAAGGGAGTCCAAGAGCAGCCTGCCACTGCGCAGCAAGACTCGGTCTCAAAAAAAAAAAAAAAAAAGACATTCAAAAAGTTTTACTGAGTGAATCAAGGTCCCTGAATGAGTAAATGAAAGCAATGGTACATGAATTAGTTTTCAAATATCTTGGCTAGACATTTATTCCACATGGAAAACAGTATTTTCAAAACTGCCAATATGAGGCCTACAGTATCAGGGCACAGCTGTAATTGCAGTACTGTGAGACACTAAGGCAGAAAACCACAAGTTCAAGCCCAGACAGGACTGAAAAACAACACACACCTCCAGCTGTAATGAAAAGATAAGTCATTATCTTTTACCGAGAATAATTTTTTTAATTAAGTAAGACTTCTCAAGAAAATTATAAAGATTAAAAAATACAGCAATTGTATTCCATGTGGTCATAAAAAACGCTATTTTATGTCACTGTAATCTTAGGCTATCTTGTTTTACATCAAACTTACAACTTTATAACTTGCACTGTGGTTCTGTATTTTCTGCTCTTACTGAGCGGGCACTCAAGTGGAGCTCGTCCGGAATTCACCTTCCCCTGTATCCTAAAAGTTGGCTGAGCGTGGCAAGGAGAAGAGCAGGAATCTGCTTTCTGATGGGCTTTGCCGGTACAAGCAGGACACCCCACTTTCCGGGTGTCTGTCATGACTAATGGTCGGGTACCCACCTACCCAAGGCCTGTAAGAAATTGTACTAATGCTTATAAATTAGAGCTATGAGTGTTAATTATTAATGGCTAAAACACTGGTGCTGATGTTTCCACATTTCACATCACCATGCTTTTAAAGAAAAGAACTACAGTGAAGTCAAGGCTCAGATAAATGCGCCGTTTACTGTTTCTGAACACTTCTCCCAAGAATTTTAACAAGAGGAATAAGGGAAGCAACTAAATGATCTGACTGAAAAACAGATCCAGGAAATGTCTATTACATTGTTTCCATTAAACAAAGCACCCACTTCCTCCCAACTCTGCTAAGAAACCTAATTGTGATGATGAGAAAACAGAGACAGGTGATTTTCTATAATAACATAAATAACTTTTTAAATGATTTCTTTTATACTATGCATTTACTAGATATAACCAACAGATCCTTAAAATTGTATTTCCACAAAGACTGTTAATTTTAACTTGCTTTTCCTTTGTGGTACTGGGGGATCAAAGCCAGGGCCTTGCGTGTGCATGTTAGAAAAAACTTCTATCATCAAGCTACATCCCCAGCCTCACTTCAACTTTGTAAAAACAACTAAATTGGGGCCGAGGATTTAGCTCAGTGGCATAGTGCCTGCCTGGCAAGCGGGAGGTTGTGAGTTCAAGCCCCAGAACTAAAAAACAAAAAACCAACTAAATTGTTACATGTGTGGTTTAACGAAAATGTTAAATAATTAAAGAAACTAGAGATCACTAAATTATAATCATGAAAACTAATTCAAAACTACAGCTTTCAGTAATCTTGTGTTTAGCAGTACCCACAGGAAAAAAGGGCATTACATTTAAAGCAAGCTCTCTTTGATAGATTTAAGCTTTGATATTTAATGCTTATTCAAAACTGCTTTAAAAATACATACATATGTAGGTATACACACATACATGCACATGCGTGTGTGTGTGAGAGGAAGGAAGGAAGGAAGGAAGGAAGGAAGGAAGGAAGGAAGGAAGGAAGGAAGGAAACAGAGATCATCATACTCTTTCAAACATTTTTCTCAACGTAAGTTTTGGAAAGACTCTTCAGTGTATTTCAGTTTTGTTTTTGGTACCAAGAATCGAACTCCAGACCTTGCGTGTGCCAGGCAGGCACTTGCACTGCTGAGCTATATCCCCAGCTCTCTTCAGTCCATTTCAACCAAACACTGACTATGGGGAAAGCTCCTTTTAAACAAACAAAAGCAAAAACACATGCTAACAACAAACTTATAAAATTGAACTGTAAGACACTAAAGGGCTCATCTGCTTGATTTATAGAACTTTTAAAAAAGCAATTAGAAAGAAAAAAATACTTCACTGTATAATAGGCAAGGAAAATGAACAGAGACTTCACAAAAATAAAGAAATTATGAAATGAGTACAATTTAAGAATGCAAACTGAAGCCATGAAGATATGATTTTCATTAGTGGTTTGGAGAAATTTTTAAAGCTTAATAGTACCTAAATGGCATTAATAAAAAACTGGTTTAAGATGTTAAGGTCCACATCTACAGTAGAATAATATACAGCTATTATAAAAATGCAATGAGAAGATAAGAGTGTGGTAAGATACACTATTAACTGATAAAGATAGAATGGGATATATAGTATATCTCATTGGTACTTTTTTTTGAAACAGGGTCGCGGTATATAGTGAAGGCTGACCTTGAACATGCTTATATACCCCAGGCTGGCCTGGAACTCATAGGGATCCTCCTGCCTCAGCCTCCCCAGTGCTGAGATTACAGGTGTGCACCACCTCATCCAGCTCTCTTTGGTATTTTTTATAATTGTTAAGTGATTATGAATTGTACAAATCAGTGGATTTCATTTCAATGATGCATATGCTATAATATATGTGAAATAAATGAATAAAGAAAACTTCCAAAAGGTCATAAGAAGCCATTTATACTAACTACTCACGTGCTGCAGAGCCAGAAATCGCAGAAGGTAAGAGGTTGTTTTGTATTTTAGTTTTTGAGACAGGGTCTCATTATACAGAGCAAGCTGGCCTTGAACTAGCTTATATAGCTCAGGCAGACCTCAAACTCACAGTGACCATCCTGCTTCAGTCTCCCCGGTGCTGGGATTATAGGCATGTGCTATCACGCCTGACAGGTAGAGGTTTTAAATTATTCATTTTATATCTTCCTCTATAATGTGAATAATAATATAGCAATTAGTATACTGTTTGAATTTTAATAGGCATATATTCCTAAAATACCAATGGAAGTTATCTGGATGAATAAATAATATGTAAGTCTGGTTTACTACCTTCCACTGTTTTGCAATTTTAAAAATCATTTTTTGTGGCCAGGCATGGTGATGCGCACGCATTGTAAACTCAGCACTCGGGAGGCAGAGGCAGGGGGATCACCACTAGTTCAATGCCAGCCTGCACTACAATGCAAGACCCTGTCTCAAAAAACAAAAACAAACAATAAAAAAAAAAATTTAAAAACCCTGTAAAATCTATCCTAAGACATTTTTTTTCCATACTGCAGTTTATAACCCATTAGTGGATTATATGATCAAATTACATGAGTTGCAGGCAGCATTTTCCCCTTAAGGGAAATCACATAAACTGGACTAGAATCTAAAATAACTGAAAAACACTACTGCTCATCATAGGTTTTAAGCATGCAAAAAAGTCAACGTAAGAAAAGCCAGGCTCAGACAGTCTTGGAAATGTGACAATCATCTGCGGATGTGGTGCGGTGGTGAGGGCTTGCACAGCATGGATAAGGCCCTTAGTTTTATCCTAGCACCACAAAACAAGAAACAGAAAAAAGAACAGTTTGAAAATCAAAGCTGTACGGTATTATGTTCAGAGTGTTCTGAATAGGATTCTTGCAACAAACAAACAAAAAAATCTCTAGGACATTTTAATTCCCATTTCAAAACCAAGATATTAAATAGTTTTTACAAGCCAAGGGTGGTAGTTTAAGCTGTAATCCCAGCACTCTGGGAGGTTGAGGCAGAATTACTGCAAGAAAATTGGCAACTCAGCTTGGAACCAGCCTAAGCAGCAACTCAGTGATTTTTCCAGATGTCCAACTACTGTATTAATCAAAACAGTATAGAGAAAACTATCATTTCTGAAAACTAAAAACAGCTATACAACATATACTAACACTTGAATGGATTCTAAAAAGTTCCCGTACACATACATTTGGAATAGTCCCACATTATAAATCATACACATTAATGTCTTTGGAATTCTAAGATTTAAAGCAAAGTTCAGAGTGTTTATAGAGGTTGCCAAAATAACAAATTTTTAAACTAATATACCTAAAAATTACAGATTATTAAGAGAATACGTTGCTCACATACATGAACAAAAGAGAATCAGTGCATGTAATTTATTCATTTACTTATTAGACAGGGTCTCACTGTGTTCTTCCGGCTGGACTCAAACTCTTGGGGCTGACAGTATCCTCCTACCTCAGCCCCAGGCATGAATCATGAACTCAGTGGGCAGGTATTTTAAACTGTGGTGTGTGTGTGTGTGTGTGTGTGTGTGTGTGTGTGTGTTCTGGTTACCAACACAGTCTATTGCCCAATCACCCATTGGATCATCAGGCAGAAATTATTATAAATTACTAGCTTGGATTAGGAACATAGTTCATTCCACAAATCAAGTAAAATAAAAACACTACTGGATAATAATCAAAGACTTTGGGCCAAGAATGGTAGTGTATGCTTAAAATCCCAGCACTGAGGAGGCTGGGGCTGAGGCAGGAGGGTCACTGAGTGTTGCCTAGGCTACATAGTGAGTTCAAGGCCAGTCTGAACTACATAATGAGACTGTGTCTGGGGGCGGGGGGGAAGGAAGGAAGGGAGACTATTTTCATGCACATGGCAACCAAATCATGTATGTTGTACAGCAAACAGTATCCACATAAAGCTCATTTGTATTTTAAAATTTTACTAACTCAAATTTCATTTACCTTTATTATTTAATTTTATATTTCTCCCTTTTAGTCAACCACACCTCCCTTTGACCAGTCTATGCATGCTTTTTTACTTCCTTTGCGCCTTTCCATTCATTAAGATCTTTACCCTTAACAACCTCCTTCCTTCTTCAGATCTCTACGGGTCTTATCTATACCACTCATTTGGAATTTAATAAATGGCCTCTTCTGCTATTTGCTTACATATATCCTATTGTTTTATATATAAATATATATGTATAGTTGTAAACAAATTGTATGGTTGTCCATCCCATATTATTAAGTCAATATATTAACACTTCCCCTTAGTTATCTTTTTAAGCCTTCATGCAAACCAAAATTCAGAAGTTGTTCATGCTGTGGGCCGACCACAGGGGCAAACTAATTCTGGAACCAATAAGGCCAATATGTTACAGGAAGAGAGGGACAAGAAAAAGAAGGGGGAGGGGGAGGGAAAAGGGGATGAGACAGAGACGGAGAAGCATAACATGGGCATGACAATAAGGGTAAAAAGCAAGGGATGGTTTTAAAAAACAGGCAAATAGGTCATTTCAGTTTACTCTGGATGATTATGCAAGCAATCAACTATAGAGACAGGAGGATTAATGAAGTTTGGAGGCCTGCCTCAGAAATTTAGGGAAACTTTCTCAAAGTAAATAATAATAAAGGCTGGGGATATGGCTCAGTATCCCTGGGACTGCACTCTAGTACCAAATAAATAAATAAGGCAGTACAGAATCAACAGGGTTTAGAAATGCCTGCAAGACAAAGGATCTAGGATGGAATAGGCAACTGAAAACACAGTGGTATAATTTAGAGATAAGGGAAAGCACTACAGGTTTGATGTGAGAAGCAACACTGATTTTAGTGCAAGGAAGGAAATTACAAGGCTTAGAGGAAAAATTAATGAAGTTGAGACAAAAAAAAAAAGAACTGAAGAGCTAGTTCTTTGAAAGAATAAACAAAATAGACAAATCCCTAGCCAACTTTACCAAAAAAACAAAAAACAAACAAATCACCCCCCCAAAAAAAAAACCCAGGAGAAGAAAAGATCCAAATCAATGCAATTATAAATAAAAAAGACTCTGCTGAAACCCAGACAATTATTATAAATAAACAGACTGCTGAAACCCAGACAATTATTGGTAACTACTTTTGAGAGCTTACACTCTAATAAGATGGAAAATTCAGGAGAAATATAAAGGTTCCTAGATACATATAAACCACCAAAGCTGAACCAAGAAGACATAAAAACCCTGAGTAATTCAAAATTGGCAGATTGTAGAAGTAATAAATTACCAACTGAGAAAAGCCCAGGTCCCATTAGCTTCACTCTCAAAGTCTACATGAACTTTAGGGAAGATTTAATACACCAATATCCTCAAACTCTAACAAGACTGAAAGGGAAAGACTACTCCCAAAGTCATTCCTGGAAACTACCGTTATACTAATGCCAAAGCCAGAAAAGGACCCAACCAAAAAAGACAGCTATAAACCAACTGTTTTAATCAATGCTAACACGAAAATCCTCAGCAAGATGTGGCAAACAGGATGCAACAAATCATCGAAAAGAACACACAACATGACCAACTAGGATTCATTCCAGGGATGCAAGAATGGTTCAAAATATGCAAATCAATAATTTTAACATATCACATAAACAGAAGCAAGGACAAAAATCACATGACCATCAATCAAGCAGAAAAAGCCTTTCACAAAATCCCACATACATTCACAATAAAAATCTTGAACAAAATGATTATAGAAGGACCTTATCTCAATTTCATAAAAGGCATTTATGACAAACCAATAGCTGGAGAAACTGAAAACTTTTTCCCTAAAATTGGGAACAAGATAGGATGTCAGATGTCCACTATCATCACTACTGTGCAATATGATTCTTGAAATAGCCAGAACAGTCAGGCAAAAAAGAAGTGAAAGGGATGTATAGGAAAGTCAAATTAACATTATTTGCAGATAAAAGCGTACTCTACATAGAAGACCAAAAAATTCCACCAAAAAACTCCTAGACAAACCAATTTCAGCAATGCAGTTCCCCTCACACGTTCTGGCTGGCAAATGACAAGCTCCTTTTACCTTTACTGCTTTCCTCCCAAAGCTCCTCAACCTGATGACACTGTAAGACCTTTCTTTCATTTCGTAAGAATACTATTTTTCACATTCTACCAAGTGAGTTGTTTCAACAAAAAACTGGTAAGATGCAAAGTGAATCACTAACCTTGGACTCGGAAGTTAAAGCTTTTCAACTTTACAGATAACTAAAGGTTTTAAGTAATCCTGAAATCTTAACTGAAATTGAAATCTGCTTAAGAAATAAGTACCAGAAAAGGTTTGCTTGATCTGAGAGGCAGAATGTAAGTGTAAAATAACAAATGCTACAAATTTATTGTGTACACAGCAACTAGATTTTACATAGCTTCATTATTGTTAGAAATGAAATTTTTTGAAAGGAAAAAGGAAAAAAACTACTTTTCAATTATATATGCAAGAAAATTAATACCTATATAATTACACAATGAAAGAGCAAAGCCAAAAAAGTAGAAATTCTAATTCAATTCACAGTTTTAATCCAGAATCTTGCTAGAATGCCCACTAACAAAGCTACTATATGCTTAAGAATTTTACATGTATCTATTTCTAAATCCATATATAGACATGGACATATTTAGATATATAAAAAAGATGGACCAAAAAAATATTAAAAATAAAATTTCTTCCCAGCATTCAGGAGACTGAGACAGGAGGACCATTGTGAGTTCAAGGCTACACAAGCAAGCTCAAGGCCAATCTGTGCTCCACGGCAAGACTCGGTCCCTCCAAAATGTCTTATATACAAATAATCTATTTGATAGTGACATGCATCCATATATCATTATGTTTTGGATAAAAGCTTATTTAAATACTCATCAGCCTGTAAACTGTGAAATGTCATACAGTTTCCTTTTTGCAGCATTTTTGCATAGCTAAGAAACGTGTCTAAACTGGGTGTGGCAGCCCACACCTGTAATCCCAACACTCCAGAGGCTGAGGCTGAAGACTGCCATGAGTTCAAGACAAGTCTGGGCTACACAGTCAGCTCAAGGCCAGCATGAACTACAAAGCAAGACTCTGTCTCAAAAACAAACAAACAAACAAAGGCTGTGGGTACAGCCCAGTGGTAGTGTGTATTTGGCATGCCCAAGGGTCCTAGGTTCAATTCCCAGGACCACTGTGCCATCAAAAAAAAAAAAAAAAAAAATCAAAACATGGGAACCTCCTTCTTTTGTAAGAATTATTAGAGTATTTCTGGACACATTTGACTCAGTGACATTATTCATAAATGAAAGAAAATTACATTTACTAAGAAAGGACACATTTTCTTTCTGGATGAAAGTGTAACATGTTAACTGTTTTATATCCATGAGGTGCAATGAAACAAATTATATAAGCAGATTATAAAGAGGAAAAGGTAATTAATTTTAAAATGGAAAATACTTCCTTAATTTTACATCTAACACTTTTAACTCTTTAAAAATCTGGACAAATAGGAGCTGGATATTATTTATGGGGTACAATGGGATTGTGCGTGTATGTGTGATCAAGGATTGAACCCAGGGTTTCTGTACTGAGCTATATGCCCAACTCTTTTTTAGTTTTTTAAATTTTGAGATAGGCTCAAAATTTCTAAATTGCCCAGGCTGGGTTTGAATTTATAGTCCTCCTGCCTCAGCTTCCCACAGCACTGGGACAAAAGGTCTACACCACTGCACCAGCAGGGGAGGTTCTGTATATGTAGCCATTGTAGAATAAATTAAAATACTTACCACTTCATATACTTACCATTTTAATAATTATTTTAACTGTACAAGTTATGGGGCACAGTGTATTTGATATAAATGTACAGAGCTAACACAACTTTTAAGAACATTTTTTTTAAAAACAGAATTTGCCAAAGTACAAGGAAATCTTAAGTATACAAACACGTGTCATTTTTATCACAGTACTTAACATACAATAGAATTAATAAGCAAACCATAAACATCATGATTACTATTTATAAAGTGTCCTAATCACAGGTGCCATGGTTTAGATGTGGTCTGTTCCTGAGGGATCTTCTGCTGAAGGGTGGAACCCAGTAGGTGACAAACAGTGCATAACCTTTTAAGAGGAAAAACCTGAGTGGAAGACTGTTAGGTCATGGGGTGTGTCCTCAGCGGGAGGCTCCTGCCAGCTCCTGTGAGAACAAGCCAGCTAGATCCTTGCATCCCTCTCTGGTTTCCTACCTGTCAATGTGATCTCTCACTCTGCCGTCTACCATTAGTTCTTCTTTGCCAGAGGACAAATCAGCAGGGCCACCTGATCTTAAGACTCCTACCTTCCAAATGAAAGGCACAAACTCTTCTTTATAAAGTTATTCCGTCTTTGGTATTTTGTTAAAGTAATGATAAATGAATTAATATACTAGACTAGAGTATCTAACAAGTAAGTTAAAATATATACAGTCCCAAGTGATACTAAGGCTAAAGGTTCACTGCCTTAGATTATAATAAAGACTCTTTCTATAGAAGTATTAAAGAACTAAAAAATAATCTTTCTAGAATAGCTGGTCAAGTATAACCTGGACATGCCTAGGATGGTCTCCAACTGACAGATTCACATGAAAAATGAAACAGGAGCCCAAGCATATCACTCCACAAGGGCTATGTATGTATCAAGATAACACTTTAAATCCTTTTATGCAATAGAAGAACTAATGAAACAGTGCTGTGAACATATACATTTCAATTAACATGACACTGACAATCCTTGTTTCAAAGGTCTTTGATTCTATCATGTCATCTTTTAAAAAAAAAAACTGTATCACTTTCCTTTTTCCTTCCATTGAACATATTTTAAATCGTGAGTTTAAAATATAAAAAGAAAACTGGACAGGTGCAATATCTGAATGTTTTGCCTTGAAGCCCCAATCCCTGGCCAAATTTGTATGTTGCAATTTAATCTCCAACCAGTAAGTTTAGATTCCTGGATACAGGCTCTAGGGACTCAGCTCTAAATTACCACTCAAGAACAGAAGATGATGCTGCGCCAGCAAAAATTAAAAGTGTAGATTTAACCACCTACAGAGTTCAGAACCAAAAAAAAAAATAAAACTACAGTGTAGGGGAAAGTAGACTAGAAAAACTATCCATTAGCTTGGGACAGCAGTAAACAAGCTCACTATGCATCCTGGGTCTTATATGAAATAGTGTGAGGAATACCAAACATAAAGAAAAAAATTAAAAATCAAAGAAAACAAATCACCTAGAAAGATAAAACTAATATTTATATTCCTCAATACACTCAGCAAAGTCAGAGGACTATAGAAAAATCTTCAAAGTGTGAGAGGAAAGAAAAATTCTAATTATATATCCTGCTAAATTATATTCCTTAATGAAGGCAAAATAAAATACTTTTGTTCAAAAACTGAAAAAAAAATTCCATAGATCCTTACTGAAAGAATCACAAAAAATATATACCTAAAGGAGCAGGCCAGGGATTTAGCTCAGTGGCATACACGCCTGCCTGGCAAGCACGAGGTCATGATTTTGATCCCCGGCACACACACAAAAAAAGGAGCCAAGGGTAATGCAAAATCTAAATAAATGTAAATAGTTAAGACTGGACTAATAAGAAACTAAAATAAAACATACAAAGGGGCTCCCTTAGGCTAAGTATATATATATATACCCCTGACTCAGGATATTACATGATACCAAAAGGAATCCTAATTCATAG
Organism: Hydrochoerus hydrochaeris; assembly: GCA_004027455.1. Taxonomy (NCBI): domain Eukaryota; kingdom Metazoa; phylum Chordata; class Mammalia; order Rodentia; family Hydrochaeridae; genus Hydrochoerus; species Hydrochoerus hydrochaeris. The sequence continues at coordinate 130,043 of PVLA01005588.1, forward strand.
GTAGTACAAAGGAGGCTAAGGGACCACTACCCCTCTGCTCCCCTGTCCTTAGGCAAAGTCCCAAGGCCAACTCCCAGACTCAGCCCCCTGTCAATTACACTGTCAATCACATCCTGAAAGACACACTGGCAGGTGCCTTAGGCCCTGCCACTTTTCCCTTTCAGCCTGGCCTCCTTCTTTCCTTCAATTCTTGCCAGTTTCCTTTCTGCCCAGTTTGAACCCACTCACTGGGAGTGTACCTACCTTTCCCCTTTAAACTTTGTTAAACTTTGCTTCTTTTTCTTAGCTTTATGTGCAACCTCCAATACTCTGTTGCAACAGAAACTTGGAAGCCTATCAAGGAAACCATTTCACAAGGTAACACCAGTGCTTTGAGACTTAACTCTTTGGAGATTCTCTGCATCAGAAATAACCTTGTATTCTACTCTGATTTCTCATGAAGAGTTCTGGAGAAGACTGATTCAAGGCCCTGACGAGTATAAAGCATGACTCTCAAGACTTGGACAAAACTTCAGGATCTCCCGCAGTCTTTGAGGTCAATGTAAAAGCAGTGATTCACAGGGCCCTGCAGAGATGCTTCCTCAAAACAGCAAAACCAGGGGTCTTACCAGGTTCTAGTTTGGCTGGCAAGGCACTTTTCACTGTTTAGTATCTGAATGATCTTTCCAGGTCCCAAAAACAAGAATTCTTGAAGACATCAGCCTGCTCTTATAGGGACAGAAAAGAGAATGTAGCTTTCCTAAGAAGAAGCAGAATTTCACTCTATTACATGCTGAAAGAAACAGGCTGGTATAACTGCCAATACTGTTAAGACCCTGACTGGAGATGCTGCAAGTCCAACAACTCCTGAAAAATAACATCACCTGAAAGAGACTTACACTGTTGACTTGCCATACACTACCTTCAGGGCTTCACAAGTCCTCCCAAATCACACAATCTTTGCTTGCTAGATTTCAGAAGACAAGGCTTTTGGGTTGGGGCAAACCCTGATTTCAGTAATGTTCGCAGCACTTTCCTATCAAGAAACATTCATGCTATCCCGTATGTTTGTGTCCTGGGACTATATAAAAGGCCTCTTCAGCTTTGCTGGCTTCCCGTGTCTATTAACAAGAACCTTGCCTGGCAAGAAACAGGTGATTTTTGTGTCCCAGCACACTCAATCCTTAGAGTAGGACTGAAGTACACAGAAATTCTGCTCGGCTTCTCCTCTCGTTCTCTTCTTCTTCTAATTTTTTTCTTACCTTTGTATGTGTGCGTGTGTGCATGATATTTTTAAATTTAAAGCAGCTCCTACAGAAATAAAGGTGGCATGGCAGTATTCACTGATTCTTATCAATATCCCACTGCGTAGCCTCCACATGCAGCAACAATGAAAACTACATAGTCTGAGTAGACTAGTGATCCATAATACCCTTTTCCTTTTTAAACAAAGAAAAAAGTAATTTTGACTTTAAGAAAAAAAGCTTTAGGTCAGGCACTGTGTTGTACACTTGTAATCCCAGCACCAGGGAGACTGAGACAGGAAGAGCTCTGTGGTTCAAAGCCAGCACGGACTACATCTGCAAGTGAGTTCAAAGATAGCCTGAATTACACAGCAAACTACATGGCTCAAAAAAATAGTTGAAAAGTCAACAAAGTACATGAAATCTTACTAAACTGCAATCACCAACTCAAGGCAATAATTTTAACATAATGTCGCTGGTACTATCATTGAGAAGAATCCCTTCCGTTTTACCTATTTCATTTTCTGACTTCACTTTCCCTAGTACTGGAGATTAAACCCATGGCTTCACACGTGCTAGGCAAACATTCTACTTCTACGATATACATCCTCAGTCCAATCCTGAACCTGCAAAGAAAAAGATAAAAAGCAGCTATCAATGCAACAAGTACAAAACAAGTACTTGAGATGAAAGAGTGTGACTGAGGACCCTAGCCAGCCAGTCCTCCGGGACACCAAAGTGGGTTGTCCACCCCGAATCTGACTGTTTGGTTCTGGGTCCATTTCAAAACATTCTGCGCTGGAGGAGTGACAATTGTTTCTACAGTGTGAGCTATGTTTAGGATAGGCTGGCAGACAGGCAAGAACAAAAACACAATGCTAGAGATTAGGCACCAAAAGATGAAGAGTTTAGAAAATGTAGTAAAATAAAAATGAAAAAGATAAAAGTTGAAAAGCTTTTTGAAAAAAATTAAGAAGACTTGGTAATCAAGTAGGGCAAATCTTGAGCTATTATATATATGATCTCTTTGAAATTGAACTGGAAAAGATACAGAGCGGGATAAAATCTTTTGTTTCTGTTCATGAATTATGTATGTCTAAAACTACAGTATACTATCAAGAAATATTTATGTACAAATATCCAGTTGGAAAATGCAATACATAAAACCATCCAAAATTCTAAATTCTATTAGAGATGGGGAAAGTACCAGCCAGTGGGGTCCTCAAAACGGCACTGTGGATATACAGATAAACAGAGCCAAGTGAGCAAAACCAGGGTCTCCACTGACACCCATTATACAAGTTCACTAGGACAAAATTATGATCGTGTTTTTTTCATTATTATACCTTCAGTATGTGGAAATTACTGAATGCGCTAATAATTAAGCTACATTAAACACAATCTCTATAAAATGTTAGATTCAAAGAACTTATGAATCCACTGTTTTTAAAACTCACAGCAAGAGAAGAAAAAGCATGATAATCAACTAGAATACATAAAATTAGTTGAAGACTTTAGAATGTTGAAAAATCTCAAGTCTGAGTTAACAGAAATTAAACCAAATTTATAAAGAAAGAAACTGAAGGGAATAGAAGAAAAAAAGCACAGGATTCATAATTTTTTAGTTACAGATAAGCCTTCTGAAATTATGCCTAGAAAAATACTGCATATTGAGAAGAATCTAAATATTGGTAAACTTTGAGAGTTGAATCCTAGCGCACAGGGAAGCTTTGGCTCACCCCTCCCAGCTGGTAAGACCTCGCCCAGTGTGCCAAATCACCAGAGGAGGCATGGGAGGTCCCCGCGGGCCTAACGGGCCACACCCAGCAACCTCCAAGTGGCTAGCAGGGGCCTGCCCTGAATTCAGTCCCAGGAGCCAAAAAGCAAGTGCGAGAGTTGAATCCCAGCACATGGGGAAAGCTTTGGAACGCTGCTCCCAAGTGGTAAGACCACTTCCAGCATCCCAAATCATTGGAGGACGCATGGAGAGGGCGGGGGTCCCCCACAGGCCTAACGGGGCTTCACCCAGAAACCTCCAAGTGGCTAGCAGTTGCCTGCAGTCTGCCTTGGGAGCCAAAAGTGGGCCAAGTGATTCCAATCGCTTGAAAACCAAAAATGTAGGAAAATGACAAAATGAAAGAGCAAAATGCAATCTCAAACTTCTAGCCCAACCCAAGCAAGCCTAGGAGACATGGACACAGAAGAAAATATAAGCCACATACCTGAAATTCCTGAAATGATGACAACAGAAGTAAAGAAACATCTCTGGGAAGCTATAAAAGAACTCAGATGAAGAAATAATCTCCCAGGTAAAAGAAGAAATGATAAATGTAATGAAAGATGTGCTGAACACATCCAAAGAAGACACAGTTAAAAAATTAGAGGAATAATGCAAAAAGATGGAAACTGTGAATGAACAATATAAGAAACAGAATGCATGAAGCAGATTCAAAGAGATACACAGGAAATCAAAAATTCTATCAAAAGTTGGCAAAACCATCTCAACGAAAGTGAAGATGGAATTTCAGACCTCAAAGACAAGATTGTAGCTAGAGAACAGGAAAGGAAAGATCTTCTAAAAATAACAAGGAATCAGGAAATAACAATTCAACAGCTGCAAATGATGCAAAGAAAAACAACATAAGAATGATAGGTATAAAGGAAAAAGAAGGGGAAAATACAAATGGTATCAAGAGACTATTTACAGAATAGCTGAAAATTTCCCAAAAATGAGTATGGAAACTGACATACAGATCAGTGAAGCATATAGAACTCCAAATAACCATAACCAAAATAAAACTATACCCAGGCATATAATAAAAATCCCAGAAATCCAACATAAGAACAAAATAATAAAAACTGCTAGAGAGAAGAGACAGATCACCTATAAAGGAAAGCCTATCAGAATCACAGCAGACTTCTCAACATAAACAACGAAGTCAAGAAGAGCAAGGAGTGAAGTATTTCAGATTCTAAAGGAAAACGACTTCCAACCCAGACTGATGTGCCCTGCAAAACTGTCCTTCAAAATGGATGGAGAAATAAGATACTTCCACAACAAAGAACAGCTGAAGAACTTCATGACCACCAAACCAACCCTGCAAATAATGTTGAAACACATTCTAGACCAACCCAGGTAAAAGAAGAAATGATAAATGTTTTATCATAGGAAAAACCCACTAAGCAAGGCAGACAATTAAACAGAGTGGAAAGCTAAAGAATCAACAGCAGAAAGATAACATGGCAAAAGTAAACCAATATATATCAGTTATAACCATTAATGTAAATGGCCTCAATTCACCAATTAAAAAAAAAAAAAAGATTGGCAGAATGGATCAAGAAACAGCATCCAACCATATGCTGTATACAGGAAACCCATCTAACCTAAAAGGAAACTCATAGACTGAAAGTTGAAGGATGGAAAACAATACTCCATGCAACAGCAACCCCCAAAAGAAGCAGGGGTAGCTATTCTGTTTGCAGACAATGTGAACTTCAAACCAAGAATGATCAAAAAAGATAAAAGAAGGTCACTACATACTAGGTAGAGGAAAACTTGAAGAGGAAGAGATAAAAATCTTAAAATATAAAGCCGGGCGTGGTGGCTCACGCCTATAATGCCAGGAGGATTGTTGTGAGTTTGAGACCAGCCTGGGCTACAAAGCGAGCTCATGGTCTGCCTGAAGAGCACAGAGACCCTATCTCAAAAAGACAGACAGACAGACAGACAGACAGACAGACAGACAGACAGAAAAGCAATTCTTCCTAACTCATTCCTGGGAGCAAATATTACTCTAATACCAAAATCTGAGAAAGACCCAACCAAAAAAAAGTACAGGCCAATCTCCCTAATGAACATAGATGCAAAAATTCTCAATAAAATATTGGCAAGCTGAATGCAGCAAATCATCAAGAAGATTATACATCATGAACAAGTGGGATTCATCCCAGGACAGGGATGGTTGAACATACACAAATCAATAAATGTAATCCACCATATCAATAGAATCAAAAATGAGGATCACATGATGATTTCTATAGATGCAGAAAAAGCTTTTGATAAGGTCTAACATTTATTCATGATAAAAACCTTACAGAAAACTGGAATAGATGGTCTTTACCTCAAAATGATAAAAGCTATCTATGACAAAAACAACAGCCAGCATCATATTAAATGGCCAAAAACTGAAAGCCTTTACCCTAAAATCAGGAACAAGACAAGGATGTCCATTATCACCTATTCAATATAGTGCTGGAAATACTAGCCAGAGTAATTAGACAAGAGAGAAATAAAAGGAATAAGGGTAGGAAAAGAAGAAGTTAAATTATCATTATTTGAAGATAACATGATGTTCTACATATAAAACCCCCAAAAGTCCATTGAAAGACTCCTAGGTATAATAAATAAATTCAGTAATTGTAGCTGGATACAAAGCCAACACTCAAAAATCAATAGCATTCCTATACACTAACAACAAAATCATCAAGAGAGAAATAAGAGAAGCCACATCCTTCACACTAGCATCCAAAAAAATGAAATACTTAGGAATCAATCTAACAAAAGAAATAAAATAACTATCCAGGGAAAATTATAATACCCTGAAAAAAGAAATTAAGAAGGACCTCAGAAAATGGAAAGACATCCCTTGTTCATGGATAGGAAAAACAAACATTGTGAAAATGGCCATTCTCCCAAAATTGTTGTCCAGATTCAATGCAATCCCAATCAAAATACCACTAGCATACCTCATAGATCTAGGGAAATCACTCCTAAAATTCATCTGGAACCAGAAGAGACCTACAATAGCAAACGCAATTCTAAGCAACAAAGGCAAGGCAGGAGACATCACAATCCCTGACTTGAAGTTATACTACAAAGTTACTGTAATAAAATCAACATGGTACTGGAATAAAAACAGACCTGAAGATCAATGGAACAGAACATACAACTACAACTACAAACACACTCAGCCACTTTATCTCTGATAAAGGGTCCAAATATGTCCACTGGAAGAAAGATAGTCTCTTTAATAAATGGTGCTGGAAAAATTGGCTCTCCATATGCCAAAAACTAAAACTAGACCCATGCCTATCACCATGTACTAAACTAAAGTCTAAATGGATCAAAGATCTAAATATTAAAACAGAAACACTAAACCTGTTGGAAGACAAAGTAGGTAGAAACTTTGAAGACATAGGGGTAGGTAGAGAATTCGTGAACAAGAATCAAACTGCACATGAAATATTTCACAGAATCAGTAACTGGGATCATGTCCTATTAAAAGAGTTTTTGCCTGTTGAAGAAATCTCCAGCATAGTGAAAAGAAAACCCTCAAACTGGGAAAAAATCTTAGTAAACTGTCCCTCAGACAAGGACTTCTGTCTAGAACACATAAAGAATTAAAAAAAAAAAAATCAGATCCCCAAAATTCAAAGACCCATTCCAAAAATGGGCATCTGAGATGAATATACACTTCTCAAATAAAGAAATACAAATGGCAAATAGATACATGAAAAAATGTTCCACATCATTGGTCATTAGAGAAATGCAAATTAAAACCACACTGAGATTCCATCTCACTCCAGAAAGAATGGCCAGAATAAAGAAAACCACCAACAACAAATGCTGGAGAGGCTTTGGGGATAAAGGAACTCTTCTGCACTGTTGGTAGGAATGTAGACTGGTGCAACCACTGTGGAGGTCAGTCGGAAATACCTCAAACAGCTAGCATTGGAAGTCCCATTTGACCCAGATATTCTACTCCTGGGCATATTCCCAGAAGAACTGAAAACATCATACCACAGTGATATATGTGCACCCATGTTTATAGCAGCACAATTTTAATAGCCAAATCTGGGAAACAACCTAAATGCCCAACCACTGAGGAATGGATAAAAAAGAAGTGGTATTTGTATACAACGGAGTACTACTCTGCTATAAAGAATGATCTCATTGAAATATTTATAAGTAAATGGATGCAACTCGAGACCATACTCATAAGTGAAATAAATCAAACTCACATGTGTAAATATCGCATAGTGTCCCTATTGTAAGAAATGATAAGAGTACGTAAGATACAAAAAACTCAATAAATACAGCAAAAGGATAATAATCTGCTTAAAGGGGAAAAAATAATATCTCAGGGAAAATGAGGAGAAAGAAAAAGGGAAAAGAAAAAAATCTAAAATCATATAAACATACTTAGCATAGCTAAGATGATTGTGCTACAAATTCTGTAAGTTCTTGCAACAAAATAGTTAACATTCATAGTACTGGAACAATTGTGCATATTATTGTATGGTGATCTAAGGAACTTTTGAAGATCATTATGTAAAATAACAACTCTAGTTATGGTCATACCACTTTATTTTGATGGCCTGTATTGTCAGTGTCTTAGGCTCTTTGCTATTGTTATTTGTCTTTTTGTTTTGTGTTTTTCTAGGAATTTGTTTTGTTTTTCCCCTCTAATACAGAAAGGATAGGTGTACATGTAGAGACTCATACATGCATAGAACTTCTCTTAAACAGTTTATGATAATCAATTATATAATGCATGAAACAGCTACTTTGAAGAAAAAGAGACACTAAGGTACCCAGTGCTGATTCTATAGTGTCTTGATGTGAAATCCAGCAATGCTATTATTCTCTGTTCAGAGTGATTTTAGTCTGTTTTGTATTGTTTAATTTCAACATACATGAAGATATGGACAGCTATTTTTAAGAGAACAAGAGACATTATGGCAGCCATTGCTGACTTCCCTATTGTCTGTTCTTGAAGACCTAAAATGCCTCATCATCCTGTTCTGATCAGTTTAATACTATTTTGTTTTGTATGAATTCATTGTGTGTGAAGACATGGACAACTATTTAGAAGAAAAAAAGAGACAGTATGATATCCACTGTTGTCTTGCTTTGAAATCTGTGTCTCTTACATTGTTTTCTTTTGATCTGTTTTGTTATGTTTAATTTTACACTTTAAAATAAAATTTTAAAAAATAAAAAAAATTTAAAAAATAAATGTTGATAAACCTGTAAAAAGCAACATAAAATGTGTAATATAATTTATACAATTATGAGACAAATCCTGAACAAATTCCACCAAGCACCTAAGAAGTTAAGAGGTAGAGATGTATATAGTTCAGTGGGTGAGAATGCCCTGGGTCTGGTTCCCACTAACACCAAAAAAAGAAAAAGAGAGAGCGAGAAGGAGAGAATTTGGAAGTATTTTATGTTTTATTTAAGTTGTCACAGTCTAATTATGAGGGGGACACACTGGTTTTATACAGATTCAGGACTGAGGATATAGCTCACTGGTAGAGCTCCTGGTTGGCGAGCTAGGTTCAATTCCCAACACCTTTCCCTAAGGAAAATAAGTCTGAAAGGTAAACTTTTACATAAGGAAAAAAAAAAAAACAGCAGGAAGCTCACTTTAACCTCAGTATGAAAAAATCTTGTGTTACATTCCATTCAACAATGCTTTTGAAAAAATAACTATGTACTGTTGGTTTACTTTTATAAATAAACTCAGGTGGAGTGAAGATGAAGCACTTTTCTTCTTCAACACATCTTTAAAAGATGTAGTGTTTGTTCTAAGAAATTGGAAGGGTGTTGCTAAGGGAGCAACATTTTAATATAACTTAAACACCAGTAGCTTCAAAGAACAAGGAGGATTTTAAACAAAGGGAAATTCTCCCACTGCGCTGGAAAAAAAAAATCCTAGGAATCAAGATCCAACCTTGATAATCATGTTATAAACATGCAGCATTAACAATTCATATACTTTTTCTTTCTCTGTTTAGAAGGAAAAGTATTAGGACACAGTTTAAGAGCAAACAGCTACTCAGAGGCTGAGACAAAGGTCTGCAAGTTGAAGGTCAGCCCCACCTCAAAATAAATAATACAAGGGCTAGGGAAGTAGTGCTCTGGCTGGTCATCCTGGGTTTGATCCCAGCACCACACATTCCTCCTTCACTGACTTTTTTTCTATTCTTCTGCTCGAATTCTTCTCCCTCCGTACTATTCATCCTTTCAAGGCCATCTTACATACTTGTTATCTATGAAGCTTTTTACTGTTATTGTTGGTACTAGGGATTGAACCCATGGCCTTCACACTGAGCTACATTCTTATTCCCCACGCCCACCCCTACTTTTTCATTTTTGAGGCAGGGTTTCACTAAGGTACAAGTTGCTCAGGCTGGGATTGAATTTGTAATCCTCCTGCCTCAGCTTCCCATACTGCTGAGATTATAGGGACATGTCACTATGAACCTTTGACATTATCTTGTCCTAAGTGGCCTCACTCCATTTACTTTCAATATTCTTTCAGAATGGGCTGGGGATGTAGCCCAGTGGCACAGTGCCTGTCAGGCAAGCATGAGTTCATGAGTTCAATCCCCAGAACCAAAAAAAAAAAAAAGTATTCTCTCAGAATGCATTCACCGCCTTGTGAAACGGATTATACTTACTTTCTCAATCAGCATACAAGCATCTTGAAGGAACTAGACATATATATTACTCATACAATCATTTTCAGTTTGAGATCATTGCTTTCTTTCCTCCTGCCCTCTAGATGCCTCAAAGAAATTTCAAAGTCAATGTGTCCTAAAATATGATCGTGTCTCCCCACCCCAACTAGTTCTCTTCTATAATTCCTCTCTTAAAAAATCATTGGCATCTCTTCAATTGGCTGTCAGAGTCAAAGAAATCTATAAATCTTTCCACTTTTCTCCCCATCATGGTTCATATCCAATTCATCATTTTCTATCAGTTTGGCCTCAGAAATATCTCTAAATTTAGAAATATAAATCCATGAGTGACACAGTAGGATTGACAACTAGGTTGCAGTTATCCAGACCATGCAGTGAGGGAAACAATCCTCCACTGAGTAAGGTGAGTAAGGGTCCATGCTGGGGTAACACAAGCCCTGCTACATACAGGTAACTATGTCTACATTTCTTATTTCACCAGGAGACTCAAGAGCCAACCTAGGCTGTCTTACCAAATCAACAAACTCTACATGCCTGACTCTACCAAGAGTTCATTTATTATCAAAGTCACTGGGAATTTGATTTATTTTGCCAAAGAAGTTAACTTAAGATCGTGGATTAATCCACTGATGAGATACTAATTTTATACTAACTTTATAAGAGCTACTAGAAACAAGTATGTATACACCACACCCAGTTTTCCTCTCCTAGTAGTAGTTTTTTCTAGTAGAAATCTTAACATTATACTTTGATTTTATCCTTTCATCAAAAGGGTAAAATACTTAAATTATAGATCTATGTCTACAAATCTATAGTTTCATAAAGTTGAACACATTTAGGACAAATTTATTCCCCATAAAAACAATCCCCCATAAAAACAACTAAAATGATATAATGAAATAATCTTACTGAAACTAAAGAGGATACTTCTCTATTTTTAATGTATGAGATTTAATCTCCAAGGCTGACTGAAATAAAGGAAAATTGGAGGCTCATTCGCAGATATTTTAAAGTTCTTAAATCCTCAGCAAATGTAATCTATCAATTTCACTTCATGCTGCGAATGCAGCCTCAGTGGTAAAGTGCTTGTCACACATGCACGAAGTCCCAAGTTCAACTCCTAGTTCAGGGGAGGAAAAAAACCCCACTAATTTCATTTCATACATTTTTTTTTTCAAAAGTTCCTTTCTTTTAAGAAGAAACTTAAAAGCATTTCACTAAAATTTACACAGCAGCCTGCTGTGGCAGTACGGTAGAGACAGGAAAATGGGGAACTGCAGGTGACAGTCTATTACACCCCCACAGCCCCCACAGAGCACCACAGAAGGCTGGAAGAAATGTGCATTTGGAAAGAACCAAGAGGTTAAGAAGGCACTGGTGCTTCTTAGCAAGCAAGCCAGCATTCTGACAAGCAGCAGCATTTTTTCTATTTCTCTTCCCTCCAAAAATAACGACCATCTATATTCCTCTCTCGCATTTCAATTCATATTTTAAAATCTAAACATCCAGAGTGATATTAGGGGGTGAGGTCTCTGGGAGATCATCAGGTCATAAGGACCTTCATGAATATGATCAGTCCCCTTACAGAAAACACCCCACGGAAATTCCTTGTCCTTTCCAGAGTATGAAGACACAAAAGAAGATGGTCATCATGTATGAAGCAGGAAGCAAGCCTTTACCAGGCACAGGATCTAGGAGTTCCTTCATATTAGACTTTCAGGCCTCCAGATGGTCAGAATAGGCAGAAATACCCCCTTTATAGCTGACCTAATAGCTCACGCCTGTACTCTACTCCCAACCTCTGGGAGCCTGAGGGAGGGGAACTGCACGTATGAGCTCAGTCCAAGCAGTTTCACAACCTAGCAAAATTCTGTCTCCAAATTTAAAAGTAAATTTAAGAAGGCCTGAGTAGCTCAGCGTGAAAGCCGAGGATTCAACCCCTAGTACGGACAAGAGACTGAGACAGAGACAAGAGATAGGAGACAAGAGAAAAAAAAGGAAAAAGGGAAAATGAAGAAGGAAAAGGAAGGAGGAGGAAAGGGGAGGGGCGAGGAGGGAAGGAAAGGGAAGCAAGGGGAAGAAAGGAAGGGAAGTTTCCCAAATACGATGAAGAACATGAATCTGTACACCCTGAAAGCTCAGGAAATGCTGCTCAAGAAAACTTAAGAGATGTACACTTAGACACGTCAAACTCAAACTTTCAAAGACAGACAAAAGGAGAATCTTTGAAATCACCATAAAGAAAAACTCATGCACAAAGGGTTCTCAAGATCAACAGCTGAAGCTGGGCATGCTGGAACACACCTGTAACCTCAGTAGTTGGGGGGCTGAGGCAGGAGGGTCGCTGAGTTTGAGGCCAGCCTAGACTACATACTGAATTCAAGGCCAACCTAAACACAGGGAGATCCTGTCTCAAAAAAAACAAAACAACGAAAACCACCACAAAACCATAGCCACCTTGCTTTACCCTCTCCAATCCCTCTATGGGCACAGCACTGTAAGAGCAAATACTATCTGATATTTCGCACTGAGCCAAAAACTGGAGCACTGTTCTCTGACAAGGGAAATGCTAAGGTCCCTTGTGCAAATCTCAGCTCCTCAGAGGAAAGGGAAAACTCAGACGAGGGATTAAAAATCAACTGAAGAGGTCCAACCTGTAACTAGTGAGAGCCCTCAGAAGAGCTGCAAAATGGAGCGACCGGGACATGACACCGGAGAGGATGGAAGAAGATACAGGAGAAAATAACAGAGCAAAATGAACTCAGTCCACCCACACCCAAACACCTTGGAGAAAGATGTTATCACCAAGATTAAAGAACGTGCTGGGTGCAGTGGTGCACGCCTGCGACACCAGAGCTCTGGGAGGGGGAAAGAGCACCATAATTTCAAACCAAGCCTTTGCAACTTAACACCTTACCGAGATCCTGTCTCAAAATGAGAAATAATGAAGGGCCTGGGGAAAAGCTCAGTGTGAAGTCCCTGGCTCAATTCCCCCACAGGATGACACAGACTTAAAAAA
>PVLA01005589.1:0-142777 GCA_004027455.1 Hydrochoerus hydrochaeris
AGGAGGAGGGGAGGGAGGAGGGAGGGAGGACGCTGGCCCCCCGCAGTGGGGCAGCAGAGGATCCCGCCAGAGCACAGAAGGCGGAGCGGCCCGGTCTTAGGGTTAACCCTAACCTAAGGCCCCCCACACCCCCCGGGCCCCCCGGACCCCTCCACCGGCCTCAGTCTCCGGTGCCCTGAAGCCTTGCCCTGCTCGGGCCGGCCGTGCCCAGCAGCCTGGGCAGCGTGTCCTTTAGGCGCGGCCGGGCCTGCGCGCCCCCTCGTGGTCAGGCTGGGAGACTGGCCGGTCCCGCAGGGTCCCGGAGCTGAGCGGACAGAGCCTGGTCTCAGCCGCTTCGGGTCCATTTACAGCCCCTGTCCGCAGATCCGACCTGCGCGAGTCCTGCTGCCGTGTCAGCAGCAGGAACCAGCACTGAGCGCTGCTGCAAAGCCTTGCGTGGGGTGGGGACCTGGGATCGCCCCCACAGTACAGCCGAGGGACCGAGGCACAGGTAAGCAGCTGGTGAGGAAAAAGCCCCGGAGTCCTCAGTCTAAGAGCAAAAGGGCGCGAGGAGAGAGGGGAGGAGCGGGCAGGAGGCCCGTCAGCGGTGAGCAGCAAACGCTGAAAAGATTGTTTCGGATTCGGAAATCTACGTCAAAATTTAAGTCAACTCTGTTCTGAGCTGGGCAGGGCGGTGCACGTGTGATGCCTGCCTTCTGGGAGGCCTGAGGCAGGATAATCGCAAGCTCAAGCCCGCCTTGGGTAACTCTGATTAAGAGAAACCTTGTTTCAAAATTTCAAGGAAAAAAAAAATAGGCCGCAAGGTTGGCGTGTGTGAAGGTGCTGGGTTCAATTCCCAGACCAACCACACACGCACACACACACACACGTGCACACACGCACACACACACACGTACACACACGCACACACCTGTCCTGACCTCCTAGGCCCAAGCATCCTGCTTATGGCCCCAGCCAGTTCAGGGGTCTCCCATGGTCTCCCCACTTCCTAAAACCCCGACCCCCTTATCCACAGCCGGGGCAGCTCCGGTGTGACTGACTCAGGTCCTTCTTCCCCACCGCAGCCGGGCTTTCTCCATCCCCGGGGACACCTGCCCAGTGCCCGGCCTGCTCTGCCGCTGTCCTGCGGGGACCTGGCTGGGACAGCTCCGCTGTCCATCACCCTTGTGTTTCTCAGGTGCCCAGGCCCAGGAGCTCAGGTTAACATAGCAAATCACGCACCCCATGAGTCAGCTGGGGAGCTGGGATTCAAATACGAGCTCGGCTGATTCCGTGGTCTCTGGTCTGGACCCCAAATCCATCCTGCCACTTTTGGGGAGGTGACAGAGCCATCTGGTTAGGAGGTGTCACAGTAAGAATCACAGCTCGATCCTCCGAAGCGCCGGCCCTGAGCCAGGCCCTGCCCACAGCACTGTCTTGTGTGTCCCCCACTGTCCTCAGAAGGGCATGGGGAAGCAGGGGTGATGACCATCCCCGTCCTCAACTGCTGAGACTCTGTCTGTGTCTCCAGGACGCGGCCCCACGCCAGCCCACATGGCCGGGAACCTGCTCTCTCTCTCTCTCTCTCTCTCTCTCTCTCTCTCTCTGCTGTAGTGTGTGCCCAATCCCCTCTTCTGCATCTGCCATCTGTGTCTGCCCTGTACAGTGAGTGCTGTTGGCGTGGGAGCTGGGTCCGAAGCTCCTGGGAAAGCTCGGCTGCTCCACACAGCCGGGGCCCCCACGCCACAGAGACCTCTCTGGTCTCCCCAGAGCACTGCCCGGAAGGGCACCCCAGACACGGCTACCCCTCTCCTACGCGGGACACCTCACTGATGAGCCCTAAGGCTGCATTTCCATGGCAGCCTGCACTCCGTCAGCTGCACAGCCCTGTGACCCGGGGAACCTGAGCTCACAAGGGGACCCCCAGCAGGTATCGAGACCTGCTGAATGTCGGGAGCTGGAGAGTGACAGGAAGGGAGCAGAAATAGGTCTAAATACTTGGCAATGTCAGAAAGCCCTGAGGAAGTGAAGGGGAGGGAGGAGACAGTGGTGGAGATGCTGTTTTTTTCGGTTTATTTACCTTCTTATGTGTAATTAACAAGCTGAAAAGCGTGTGCACTGAGGATGTGCAGTGTTATGGTCTGCTGTACAACGTGGAAAGGTCCCCACAGCTGAATTCACAATCACACGCGTCACATAGGACCGTTCTCGTGTGTGTGTGTGTGTGTGTGTGTGTGTGTGCGCGCGCGCGCGCGCGCGTAGGAGCTGCGCCAACAATTCCAGGTAAGGAACTTCCGTTCCTCACCCTACACCTTGATGGACACCTCCCTGTTCCTCTGCTCTCCCAGCACCTGGCAGCCCCCACTCTGTTCTCTCTTCTGTGAATCTGACTTTTAAACTCCAGATGTAAGCGAGGTCCTGAGGGTTGGTCTCTCCGTATCCGACTCACTTCACTTAGTAAAATGCCTCCAGGCCTCATTGCTATGGTCTCCTGGGCAGGATTTCCCTCCTCTTGATGAGTGAATATTAAACAGCCCGTTATATACCACATTGTCTTTACCCATCAGTACAGAGCCTTAAGTGCTTTCTATCCTGGCTACTGAGAGTAACGCTGCCCTAGATGTGGGAACCCAAGCGTCTCCTGAAATGCAGACTTCCCATCCTTCTGCGGAAGTAGGACAGCCAGAGACTACACGGCAGTTCTTTTTTCTCTTTTCTTTTTTTGCACTGGGGATCGAACTCAGGACCTTGCACTTTCCAGGCAGCTGCTTATGCAGCTGAGCTAAATCCCCCCCTACGTGGTAGCTCTGTAGGAGGAAGCTGCACCCCACAATGGTACCAATTTACGTCCTTGGCAAGGAGCCCGAGGTGCCCCTTCCCTCCACGCTCTCCGGCTCTCGCTTATCTTTTCCCTACCGGCCCAGGGATGCTATTTTCAGTGATACCCTCGGTCTCTACACCTGGTCCCAGTAGCCGCAGCTCAGGGCACCCTGGAGCAGGCGGGCTGTCGCCTACCCAGCACTGGATTTCTGTTCATCTCAAAGGAAGCTGTTCTAGCAAGGGTGGAGATGGGCGTCAGACCCGCCTCTGCCCTTCCTGTCCGCGGCATGAGGGCGAGTTACTGGGGCTCAGTCTCCATCTGTAAAATGGTGATGATGGCATCACAGAGTACTAAACTGGAAGACCTGCGAGAGGCCAGCGAGTTAATAGCTGCGATTTGCTGAGGACAGTTTGGGCACATAGCACAGCTGCTCTGCAGCCGGAAGCTACGGGAGGTTCTGTGCCTCTACATCTGCACCGCCAGGCACTGCCAAATGCTACCGGGTTCTGCAAGATGCATCGCTGGGCAGTTTTGTCTTGGTAGGAGCCTCGCAGAGTGTAATAAACTAAGACGCCGCAGTGACCCTGCGTTATGTAAGCGCGGCGCGCAGCTGGCCCACTGCTGGCCGAAGCTCATTATGCAGCAAATACCTGGGCATTTTACACGACTCTCGGTATTTCTTGCGCTGCCCGGAGCTCACCAGCACACAGAGAAGAAGGCGGGAAGCACCTGGCACGGCCAGGAAGTGCGTCATGGCTCTGCGGAGGAACCGCCTGCTCACCCCGATCCCCTCGCGCCTCCTGGAGACGCCCTTTCCTGCAGGGCGAGCCCAGGCTGCAGCCCAGTGGCTTCACTCGGTGCGGCAGTGCCTTCAGGGCTTCCTTTACGGAAACCTGTGGAGTCCTACAAAGCTGGCCGGGGCACCCCATGTCACCCCTGCATCCTGGCTTACTTCCTGCCACTACATTCACTCCCCTCCACTGGGGCAGCACCCCACCATTTCCCTCTCTCCTCTCCCCAAAGTAACCTGCGTCGTTCATTTGGTTTGAGGTCCTGAGCCCTGGACCCAAGGCTTGGCGAAGTCTCTAAACTGCCCATGTTGGGCTTGAACTTGTTACGCTCCCGACTCAGTGCTGGGATTATCGGGGTGCCCCTGAGCCGCCTTTGCTGGGTCCACAGTTTTGCTGAAGCCCATTTGCCCCGCTGGGCTGAGCTGAGCACGTGGCCACCTCCCAGCTGAACAGCAGAGGGCGCCGGAGGCCTTGGGCCACAGGGCTTTGTTCAGACTCGGGGGAAAAAGAATGACAAAAACAGGAGAATCCGAAGAGGACTGGGAAGACTCCAAGTCCGCAAGTCAAAGGGAGAGGTCAGGCAGCCCTGCGGGTCGTGGTGTCCAGAGTCCAGGGCCTCCGGCGGCTCCCTGGCCCCTGCCTGTCCAGGGAAGGCCGCACACTGGCCACAGTTGGGGGATTGGGGGGGTCGGGGAGATGGGGAGCTGCCACACTGATGCTGGGGCCCAGCTGACTCCGTGTCTTCCAGACTCCACGACCTTGTACACCTTGGCCTCTGCACCCCGCTTTCTTTCCCCTGTGCAAAATGACCACGATCCTTGGCTCTGGGGGAATCAGCAGAGAGCACAGTGGGCCCAGGCCCGGGGGCGGGGGCAGCAGCACTGAGAACTGTGCTCAGCACTGGGCGGGAGCGCTGTGCGTTCTTGGTGGCCTCACAGTTCCTGTGACCATCCTGTCACTGTGGGAGGGTGACAGGCCCAAGCCTTGTCCCCAGGCAGCCCTCGAGGTCCAGGCTGTCGGGGCCACCCATGCATCCTTTGGGACAGAAGGGGGAACCAGGGGTGATGACCAGAAGCACCAGCCGCTGTCACCTTGGAGTGACAGGTTAGAGGTCAGGAGACCCGGGCCCCAGGGGTCACAGTGGCATTCTGAGGTCCCCAAGGGGCCCTTCCTGGCCACGTGGAGGACAAGCCGGCCGAGGACACCAGGACCTTTTTCTAACATTCTGTATTTTTGAGAGCTTATGCTATACCAGATACCGTGCTAACTGATTTCCTTCTCTCTCTCTTTTTATTTAATCTCAAAGCTCCTAGCAGGTGGGCACCATGATTTTTGTTCACTGATGGGTAAACTGAGGCACAAAGATGAAGGAACTTGCTCCAGACCACCGCTCTGGTGGGGCTGAGATTAGAATTCTGTGACTGTGTGGGTTACCCCCCCAGGTGACGCTGGCCCTGTGCTCTCAGGAGGTGACAGCGGACCCCAGAGGGGTTTGAAGGATGTGGCACGGATGACCTGGTCCTCCCCGGCCTCCACCCCAGCTCCCTGGGTTAGGGCTGTCAACTGGGAGCACCTGCCTTCTCTCTTCTCAGTGAAGGTTACGGGTCCTTCTCACCCCCCAGCCCCTGCTGGGTCTCACAATGCAGGAAAGAGAGCCTGACCCTGGTGACCCAGGCCTCTGTTTGGAAAAGTTAAATCAGATTAGCTCATTAATGACCTTGCCAAATACCTCGAGGTGGGCAGGCGGCTGGACTCAGTTAATGAATGACCGGGCTGGCTGGCGCAACAGAGGCCCTCTGTACAGCAAGTCTCCCGGGGGGCCAGATCATTAATAAATATTGATTGGGCTCCAAAGGAAGCAGCCCACTGGAGAGCCCGCCCTGGACACCCACATCGCAGTCCCATTAAGTCAGGGTCAATTGCTCAGCCAGGACGCCAGGAGTGCCGGAGCTGGAACTGCTTCCTGGCGGGGTCAGTGCTGGACCCTAAAGGACAGCAGCACCTCCTCCCTCTCCACCAGCCCCAGGGTGCAGCCAGCAAGGCACCCCGCTTGCCTCCAGCCCGTCTGGGAGACAGCAATAAATCCTGCAGACCTTGGGCCCAGAATAGAAGGGTGCTTTCAGCCCACCGCCACCCAGGCTCCTGGGGTCTCAGGGGTGGTGGCTGCCAGCCCAGCAGGAGGCAGGGGCAGCCCCCACTGAGGGAGAGGAGTGGCCGCCTGCCTCTCATCCATGAAGATGGGGGTTTTGCTTCTTCACTTGTCAGTAACTTGCACTTTCTCTACAGGGATGTAATAACTTCCCAGGAGATCTGGGCAAGAAGGGGGAAGCTGGAGATTGGTGAGGGTGACCAGGGACAAGTGTTGTCCTCTGCCTGCTGTATCTAGCAGCCACCCACATGGAGGGAGAACACCTGCACTCTGAGGGGCAAAGGACCCCGAGGGACCCAGCCGGGGAGGCAGCTGGACAGACAGAGCGAGCCACTGGGCACCAGGGAGATGGCGAATAAGCAGTGACAGGAGCCGTTGCTCAGTCCAGACCCATCTTTCCAGTTCCGTCTAAGATGCGGCATTGCATAAAGGGTTGGTGTCTATCGGCAGATTGGCCACCACGTCCCCCAATTCTGTCCTCCGAGCACCGCATGGCACTGGCTCCCACCCACAGTCAGAGTTCAGACCCCAGGTCACAGTGTGAAGTGGCCTCCTCTCCACACAGGGCTGTCTCGCGCCAGGGGGCCAGGCCGGGCCTGCTGCACCCAAGCCCGGCTCAGGGAACGAGCGGCTTGGGTCCCCTCACCCTGGCGCAGCCCACCGCTCACCACTGCTGCCCACGGTGTGGTGACCTGAGGGCCACAGCTCCTGGGACCGGGGCTGACAGGGTGGGAGTCAGGGTCACCACTATAGGAAGTGGCTCAGGGAGGCAGAAGAGGAGCAGGCATCTGGGCCGGACAGCTCCGGCCCGGGCCAGAGTGGGGCTGGGAGGACCATGGCGCCCAGGCTGCCCTCGTGTGCTGCCAGGGAATCCAAAACTACTACTTTTTACCCACCTGAGTGTTTTGAGTGTTTTGTCCCAAGACTTCAGTCAGACAAGGAATAGGGCAGAAGTTTAGAAACTGGATTCGGCGTATAAAGGAGAAATTCTTCCTAGTGTCTGCTCAGCTGGAAGCCCCATGGCTGGAGGAGGCTGGAGAAGCAGCTGAGATCCCCTGGCCAGTGAACAGAGCTCGCCACGGTGACCCAGCGGAGGCCCACCGCAGAGGAGCCCCTGCCCAGCCTTCCCGGAGGCTGCATCTTCCTGCCTCTGAGCCTGCTGGCCTCCCTGGGGCAGCGTGCTGGAATAGAAGTCACCTGCACACCGGCAGGACTTGGGGTGACATCAGCACATCCCCACCGGGCTGAAGAAGGCTGTCAGCCCCGTGAGCTTTCACAAACACGCGCAGACTGGTCTCCTGCCAACCTTGGGCCACATGTATCTCCACCCTGGCCACGAGGGCCCCGCGTGGGACAGAGCAAAGCACAGAAGAGGACGTGCAGAGCTGAGGAGGGGCGCCGGTGGGCCGCGGGACCGAGTAGATGAGCAGAGAGAGAGGGAGGAGAGAGGTGCGGGGGGTGGGACAGGGAGACCCCGACCACCTTTGCCGTCCGTCCTGACAGCTTCTCCTCAAGACCCCTGACTCTGCGCGCCGTGGCCCCTTCGGAAAGTCTTCTCTCCCTGAACGCATTCAGGCTCACAGGTGTGTGCCATTCTGCCCACCATCTCAGGGGTGTTTCAGATCCCTTCTGGGAATCCCATCCTTCCCTTCCCCAAACCACAGTGACCTGAATTGTCCACTGTTTACAGCACGGCTGCTCAGGGCAGCAACACTGAGGCAGAAAAGAGAAAGCTCGGGAGGGGGGTGGTGGAAGAGGCCAGAAGAAGGAAGGGGTTGGTGTAATGATCTGCTCTTGTCTTCTCATCAGTAATAATATGTGCTCACAGGATGGCTGGACGGACGGACGGACAGACAGGCTATGCACGGAGAGATACGCAGACACATTTGGGTATGCACACACAACCAGGCAGATAGAGGCATGGAGAGGTAGATGCAGAGAGAGAGAGAGAGAGATAGACAGATGCATGGATGGATGGATGGGTGGATGGGTGGATGGACAGATGGCAGAGATAAATAGCCATCCAGCAAGCCCTTCTGTTCCAAATGGAATGAAAAATTGTACTAGAAACCTGGACTCACTTTGCCTCTATACCAGGACTCTTAAATTTACCACAACATGAACAAAATCTAATTACCCCCCCTCTCATGCTTGGAAAATAACTGCAGAGAGACACATTTCCCAACAAACGATGCTCTAGACCTCCGTGTACTGCAAACTTACTGTCCGGCTGCCTCCCCCAGCCGCAATCTGTCTCCGTGTAGGCATTTTCTACCCCCCATGAAATGCAATGTCATGCAGAAGACTCAAAAGGAAAGGTAAAAGGATTAGTAGATGGATCGATGGCCGATATTAATGCTCTTTCATGTTGGGTTGAAGAAGGATTTGAGGTCATCAGGAGAGGGGGGACAGGAGAATAGATTTCAAGGATTCAAAAGCCGCCCTGGATTAAAATCCCATTAAAGTCCCATCGGCTTCTCCAGGAGGCAATTGAGAAGGTTGGAGTTTCTTTAACGTGTTACCATAATTAACCTTCCCTTAAGCTGTTTTGGGTGGGGAACTTTAGCAATTAAGAAACTGAAAAACTTTCACTTTCTGTCACCTACATGGCTTTTTGAATGGTTTAAAATCTAGAGTGGAAAGTGGTTTAGCTTAATTGATTTGAGGGGTTCACATCTCCCACTTGAACCTGCTGTCAGCCTCCCCCAAGATCTGAGCCCTTCATTAAAAAGATCATTTTGTCCTGAGAAAGAATCAAAGGTTCCGACCGGCTTGGGCGCTTTGCTTCCTGTCACTGCCCTTCCTGAGTCCCACAGAAAGAGCTGGCCGCTGTTCCCCATGTAAAGCTCTGTGTTGGAGACCAAACTCCGCTTCACAAAAGCCACCCCCAAAAGCCACGAGGCTCTCCTGCCTCTGGGCCACCAGCAGCCACGGCTGCAGGTTGAGGTCGGTGGGGACAGCTTATTGTGATGGGAGACCAAGCATTCGAAAGCAGGGGGCAGGAGGCACTTCTTCAAGGGTCGGTCTTAGCTGGCTCTGCCTTCCCAGGGGCAGTGTGCTCCCAGCTTCCCAAGCCGGGCCCCCTCTTCCTGGCGACAGGTGAGGTGTGCACCAGAAGCCTCTCTGAAAACAGGGCCCATTCGCTTTCACAGTGCCAGGGCTCAGGGTGCCGAAGGAGGCGAGTGCATGTGGCCTGGGTGTCACACTCCCTCAACACAGGGCACAGAATTCACTCTGTGACCTGAGGCACATATCATGGCCTCTGTCCTCACAGTGAAAGCTGGCCGTCAGTTCCCGCTCTCAGAATCTCTGAGGAAGTCGCTGAGTCCAGCCTGGCCTCTGTGGCCCCCATGGTTTTGTGGTTATCAAAACCACAGCCACGGTGGTGGTAAGAATAGAAAACATCTCCTAAGGCCTGACCCATAGACGCTTTCTTATGCCCCCCACATTGCACAGGTAGGAGTTTGTGAACCTACACCGCAGACACTCTGGTTACCCCACTCAACACTGTGGGTCAGGAATCTGCTCCACCTCACCCCTGGCACCCTTTGCACGGTGCACCTTGGTTCTGGAGCCTGGCTCCTCACTGTCCGGCTACATCCCCACGGAGAAGCTCCTTTGGAGCATCCAGTTTGGGCGGCAGCCCTCCAGCTGGCCCCCCACGCATCTTCCTGGCTCCAAGGGGCGCCTGCCTGCCTGTCAATTGCTTTGATTTCTGACCCCAGGGCCCCAGCCGACCCAGGCTCCACCTGCTCAGACCAGGAGCAGAATTGCCCCAGGATCCGGCAGCCCTTTGTCCGGAGGCCCTGCAGCTCCTGTGGGGAGCAGGTGGCCGGAAAAAGAAGAGAGGCCACTGGGGGAGAAGAGGGAAAGGGCTGAGCCGAGGGGAAAGTCTGCACTGCTGTGCTCTCTGGTTAGGGCAGGCCGGCAGGTTCTGGTCCAGGATTGGAGGCCCGGTGAGTCCAGGCTTACAGTACAACAGAACAGCCAGGGCGGAAGTGGCTTCCCAGGGACCCCTTGCAGCTGCCCTTCAGGAAATGTGTCAGTGGCCTAGGCTGCAAGGTGGGCTTGGGCTGCTCATTTTAAAGCACCTCTGTCTATTAAAATGCCATTGGTAGATTATTTTTAAAACGTATGTGTGAGAACTAGACATAGCTTTAGCAAGCTCAAGGTCCTAATTTCCCTAAGAGAAAAGAAAAAAGTAATTAATTAATTAATTAATGAAAGGGAAAAAAGGGGGAAAAGGAAGAGAGGGAGAGAAAAAAAAGCAACTTGTTTATGGGGTGCACCGTGACTTTCATACACATGTAAACTCTGCAGGTTCAAATAAAAGTAAGCCTATCTGTCTTCTTCAACATTGCCCACTTTTTCATGGTAGCAATATTTAAACACTTTTCTTCTGGCTTTTTTTTTTTAATATGGTGCCACATCATTATCTAGAGTTATCCTGCCAGGCAACAGAACTCCCCAACTTATTCCTTTCATCAGCTGGTGACTTGGTATCCACTGACCAATTCAGTCGTGATGCTTAAAATTCTCCTGATTTAAGGGTGTCGGTGTCTGGGACAATACTTTTTGATTTTACAGTAGAAAAACATTTGATTAAAAAGAAAGCTTATCTCAGTGATTGCACTCTTAGATATTTATCCCAATAAGCTTGAAAACTTATGTCCATACCAAAACCTTCCCGGGAACATTTATAGTAGTTTTATTCACAGGTGCCAAAAACTGGGAGTAACCAAGACTTTCATCAATTAGGTCAGTAACTCTCCTAAAGTTCACACCATGGAATATGGTTCAGCAATCAAAAGAAATGAGCTACCAAGTGCAAAGAAGGTGCGTGCTTCAGGAAGCGAAAGGAGCCAGTCTCTAAGGTGATGGCCTCAGAGCTGCGTCCTGTTACAAGTACACATGCAGAGAGTTGTATACGGTGTAATTCCAACTGTATGACTTCCAGGAAATGGTAGAACCACAGCAGGCTGCCAGCAGGGGGGATGACTGAGGCTCCACAGGCCACGTGAGGCTGTGATGCAGGTGTACGAGCTCATGCAGGTGTCAAAACTGGCAGCGATGTACAGCACAGAGCGCGACCCTACCCGAGCGTCACAGACTTCTCTGAGTTGATCACTTAGAAAAGTGTTCCCAACTCTCGAAAGTTGTCAGTGGGAAAAATGATGGGTGAAGTGAAAAAACATACAGGGATTCCTTGCACTTGCTGTGTAATTTTTCTGTAATCTAATGCTGCTCTAAAAAGAAAGTCTATTGAAACTTGACCATCCAAATACACTTGGGGCCCTAAGAAGCAATCGCCTGATTCTCTCAAGTCTTCTCAGGCTGATCGTAATCACAGCAGTACCAGAGCATCCTCCGCCAGCCCTGGGACAGGGTTGTTTCGAGGGCTGTTTCTACAAGATCTTACTTAGTCCTCACCAAAGTGCCAGGACTAACGCGAGTCAGGGGCTTGTCCGAGACTCCAGGTTACTAAGCGATTGAATCAGGACTCGAATCCGAGTCTGTTCACCCCACATCCACACTTGCAGTTCCTCCACTCTGTGGGGACAGTGGCAGGCAGCGCCGTAGGAGCAGGTCCTGCCAGTCTGTGCAGCTCCTGGGTTGAGTCGTCCACCCACAGACAGGTGCTGTGCACCAAGCCCTGTGCTGAACTCTGAGAATGATGCCTACGAGCGACCCCTGCTCACAAGAAGCTTGCAATACAGTGGAAGAGACAGATATAGAGCCCACGGCAAAGCAAGGCCCCGATTAAGGAACCAGGGCGTCCTAGTGCGGCACTGGCACGCGGGGAGAAACGCGTGGGGCCACTGATGGGGATGGAGGTGACTTGGCGTCTTGCCCTGAGTTTGCATCTCAGTAGAAAGCACCCTGGACATCACCCTTCTGGAGAAGGAGGTTCAGAATACGCTAATCACAGGCGTCAAAAGATGTATAGAAACTTCAGCAACGGAATGAAAACCACTAGAAACGAAGCAGCTGTCCTGGGGAAGCGGAGAAGCACTAACTGACTGTGCCCACCGCACACTAGGGATTTTGTCCAGGTCCCTGACCTGCACCCTCCCTCTCCATCCCCTGGCAGTAGTCCAGGGTGGGCACTGCTTCTGTCTGTCTTGCCGAGACAGCGTGCAGGCACCTGTGTGGCGAGGTTCCGTCCCTTCTTACCGGTGTCCTTCTTCTTGTCCCGGGAGAGCTCGTGGACGGTGGCGCCGATGTCCTGCCTCAGGATGTGTATGATGCCGGGCAAGGCGGGCACGCTGCTCTTGTCCAGGTGGGTGAAAAACTCATACTCATCCTTGTTGACTCGAGACGGCCTGGATTCGATGTGAGTCAGGTTGATGTCATTTTCCTAGGAGAGAGTGTCGGGAGTCAGGGGACAGGCTTGGGACCCAAACGGCTGGAGACACAAAAGCAGGAAAAAGCACAGACACGAGGGCATGGAGCGCCCGGAAGTAGGATTTTATTTTACAACAGTGGAGAAGAAGCTCCCAGAATTCCCTAAAACCACTTACTATGTGGTCAGCAACACCAAGTATGAGCTCACATAAGGTGACGTGATTCAAATATCAGTATAATAACATGGGAATCTGCCACCACAGAACTCTGATGTGATTCAGGTATCTAGGACAATAATTGAGGGAAAACAACTGACCTAGGAAAAGTTCCTTCCCAAACTAAACCCCACACCATCTCAACACATCGGTAACACAGGAGAAACGTTTTTTTGGCTTGGACGTTGCCCCCGGGACTCAGACTTACTGGCTTTATATCTAACTTCTAAGTAATATTAAACTTTATTCACTTCCCCAGCCTCAGTTTCCCCTTCCGTCACTGGGTGTCACTGTAACACCAGCTTCATAAATTCCCTGAGAACAAGGGACGAGGTGATACGTACATACACGCTGTTGGTCATACAGTAAATGCTGTGCTTACTGTTATTAATACCTTTCACATCACTTTTCTTTTAAGTCACTCAACAAGAAAATCCAAAACCCAGCAGTTGATGGGTGTCAAGTGGCCTATGAGAGAACAAGCAGGCAAAGATGCTCTTTGCCTTGTCAAGTTTGTGTGCAAATTGAAGAGCACAAAGCACAAACAGAAAAGATAAGTCGAATGTGCATTATTTTGTAGTGATGAAGGATAAGGAATGGAACACAAGGAAGCACAGGACAAGGGAGACGCCAGATCCCGGGGTGGGATGAGGCTGCCGCCACGTTCAGACGGGGTGACACAGGAGCCCTCAGCGAGGACAAGACACATGTGTGCCCACAGGGGCCAATGGAGGGGAAGCTGCAGTCACGCGGCCAGCATGACCAGAGCAGAAGGGTCAGGAAGGAGAGCAGAGGAGAATCAGAACCATCGTACCGCAGGAGCCAGGCTCGCGGGTTACCTAGACGGCGTGGATTTTATTCTGAGGGAACTAGGGGTCTTGATGAGGTTTGGGCAGAGAAACACTGTGATCTCCCAAACCCCACGGAACCCATCTGACCTCGCTGGGGACAGCGGCCTTCGGGGAACCTGACAGACCCGGCCACCCACGTCAGAAAGAACGGGTGCTGGGCCCCACGCAGGGTGCTAAAGGTGCTGAGGGCAGAGAGGGTAAGAGGGGCTGCTCTTCAGAAAGGACCGGGATTGTGGTCCACCTCGCAGTTGAAGAGTGGACCTTGTGCCTGGTTGAAAGCAGGGTGCCGGCCAAGAGACCGTGTGTGAAGATGGTGGCGACACCTTTACCATCACACAGTGCTTTCCGGTTTCATCTGTGGCCTCATTGTCTATCAGGGAGGTCAAAGAAGATGTAAAAATATGAAGAAAAAAAAGAAAGAAGATAAAATCAGGGAGGAAGATGCTCTGCTATCAGAGGCAGAGGCAGAAGATTCATCTTGCTAATGCTAACTTCATTGGTCTTTCTGCCAGGCTCCCTTTCCTACCAGGGGCACAGGGACCACTCCACGGACGCTAACTTTTACCTTTATTATTAAGTCCCGAGATCCAGCCATGTTGGAAGTTGGGGGGCTGAGCAAGAAAGCAACACCCCCTCCTTCCTGGCAAGCAGCCACGGTGTGAGGAGGCAGCGGGTGCACCAGGGATAGGACAGGTCAGGTCTCCCTGGAGCCTGCCGGGGGCTGAGAATCAAACGTCCCATTCCCCACCCCCACCCCACCCCCACCCCCAGTAGCAGCTGGGTGGTGTCAAGGTCAGCGGGGCACATCAACTAACGCACAGAAGGGAACTAAATGTTTGCATTGCAACACAGCAAATATGGGGGTTTCCTCCTATCGTCTTTGAAGGCAAATATTGTTTTCACTGTTTTGCTTTGTTCTGATTCATTGTTTTGCTCTGGACAACACTCTGTTTTGATAGGTTTTATAATGTTCTGCTTTGGGTTTGATTTTGCTATCCCTGACTGAAAGGACAACTATTGTGAAGATAACTAGATACACTATGGTACCTATTACTGATATTCCGGTAACCTGCTGTGAAGTTCTGTACCAATTTCATTGCACTGTCTCAATTGGATGGGTTCTGTCTTGTTCTGTTGTATTTTACTACCTTCAAAATATTATTAATATTATGTCAAATATAGAACACAGGAACCCCTGGGGACAGGACACACAAGGACAGCTAACCTCACACAGCTTCTCCTCCTCCTGGTCTTTCCCCTCTCCCGGGACACTGCATGCTCCTGTTATTCATGGGTTCAAACCACAGATCACACACAGCAAGGACTGCAGCCAGGGGAGCCAGTACAAGAGCCCCAATGGGAGGGGGGGCAGCTGAGACAGTGGTACCTCTGAAGTTTTCTCTGTAAACTGAGGTTACCTGCTAAACTCAGCAAAGAGCAGTGTCACTCTTCTTGGCTCAGGACAAGAGAGAATGGGTAAACTCTGTCTGTTGTTTACCTGTGTTGAAATCTCCAAAGAAGAGACAACCAATCCCTGCTGTGGGCAGAGCAGAGACCACAGGACAGTCAAGACCGTGTCCTGAGGCACACCTTTTTATTTGTGCCAGCTGGAGGAGGTGGCTGGGCGCCAGCAGGGTGAGGAGGCGTGCACAAGACGGGAGGATCATAGGTTAGGCAGACCATAGGTTAGGGGTGCTGGCCCCCCACACCCCACCTCTTGAGATGGCCACTTCCAAGGAGTTTCACTTTGGGGACGGTCACGAAACAATTTATATCTTGTAGCACTGCTCTCCTAACGCTAGTCGGCTAAATTACAGAAGAAGCGCGCCAAGCTCCTCACCGCAGTTTCAAGCTCACTGAGCCCCGCCGTGGGGGAATGGCTGGTGAAGTGTAGTGTCACTTCCCAGGGTGACGATGTGACCACTGGCGACCAACTGGCAAAGTTTATAAAGCAAAGTGCTTGCTAGCTTAGCTTCAGAGAATGTTAACTGTGGCAGTCTAGCTGATGGATTTAGGGTGATTTTATTTCCTTTTTCTTTTCCTATCATGGTTCATCTTTTCTGAAAACATTTACTGTATGAACATTTGACTTTATTGTCATTACTTTTTTTTTTTTGTACCAGAGATGGAACGCATGACCTCACACTTGCCAGGCAGGCACTTGTGCTGCTGAGCTAAATCCCCTGCCCGAGCATTTGACTTTATTTCTTAAATGTTTATAATGGAAACCACTTGATAAAATATGATGGATATAGATATGTGATAATCAAAACCTATCTAAATGTTGTGTCTAGATCTACCTCCCCAAAAAAGACTAGAGTTAAATTCACCAAAATGAGTTATGATAAGATCAGGTAAAACTTCTACTTATTTGCCGAAAGTCTTATGTGAGAGAAGTTTTTGGTATAAGTATACACTAAACACTTGGTGGAATTCTTTATTTCTTTCATATTTGAATTGGTTTGTTGATAGCTCACCCTCAAATATGACATGCAATTTCAAAAGTTTTTATCAGAGCTTTTCCAGCTTATTGCGGTAGCTCTTTAGAAACAAATAAAACCCCTCTTGCTAGGAGAGGCTTTAAAATTAATTTCTGATCCTGGTTAAACCATGGTTGCAATAACACATTTCTATTGTAAACAAGGCCTCTGTGCAGATTTGCAAACTTGCCCAGACCCACTCCCCACATCTTTGCTGAGGAATAGCAAAAGGAGAAATGTTTTTATATTATTTCCAGGGGACCTCTGAGAAAGGGCAGGAAAGATTGAGAGTTAAGCAAAGTAAGAGTTAAGCTTGCCAAAAGTGATTTCATGATTTGTCCAGAGTTGACAGATACATAAAAAAACATTAAAATTGTGGTAAATCAGGACTCTGGAGCGGTAAATACAGAGTGAGGGTGGATCACAAATCTCTTCTTCCCATCCTTGAGAAAATCTTTTTACAGAGGGGTTGGGAAAAGGTGAGTGAAATTACAGTTTACACTGCTGGCCATGGACCTGCCTACCCTGATCCCTAAGGTCCATTTTATTGTAACCTGCAGGTTTAGTGGTGCAGGGAGATGCTCCCATGGGTGCCATCCAGCCGGGATAATCAGCCCAGCTGTCACCCCAAATGTCTAACACTCCTTTACAGAATGGGTGAAACCCTCTTTTTGCTATTTTGAAATGTTCACTACACTATTAATGACGGTCACCCTCTGATGACCTCCAGCTGAGGGACGCTGGCTCCTTCTCAGCAATTCTATGGGAAGAGGAGGATGGCGTGGTGGGGGAAGAGTGTGGGCTTTGGGACTAACCCCGGGTTCCTGTTCGGTTCTGCTTCTCCCAGTCTTTGGACCCATGAATCCGCCATTCTGAACTTTCGTTTATTTGTGTTTAAAATAAGGATAATAACACTGTGGCAACTTAATGAAAATTAAAAAGTGCCTCAAGAGTGCAGTTAAGGTGGAGACCAGACCTCAGCAGGGCGCCCTCCTGAGTCAGGCTTCGGTGTCTGCCAGCCCAGCAGAGATTCCTTCCCCAGGCCAGCTGGGTGGCAGCTTACACCCAGGCTCCGTGTGAGGCCCGGGGAAATCAGCGCTGATTTCCTCGTGCTCCTCTTTCTACAACTTTTTTGCCAGCACAACCACAGCGCACGAAGGATCAAAAGGCCCTGCGGCCTGCTTTAGTCAGGGCTACCCAGGAGCCAACCCAACCTGTGTGCTTTGGGTCAGCCACAGGCTAAGGCAATGTGTCACCTGTCACAGTGTGAGGTCACACTGCAAAAGAAAAGCTGCAGGTGCTGTGAGTCCCCAGATAGGCCTGCGCCTGCGTAGAAAGTGTCCAGCAGCTGAAAACAGCACTAGCTTCCCACTGGAGATCCCCCTGTCCCGGAAGAAGTCAGCACAACACTGCATGGACAGAGGACCAAAGCAACCTCAGTGTCCACCCATAGGAAACAGATAACCACACAGAGGGCAGAAGAGGAAGCAAAGGAACAGGGGCTCGGTGCTGCAGGGTAGACGGATCTTGAAAACAACCAGAACCTCCAGGAGAATTACAATGGGGTTCTAGTATTACGCAGATTAAAGGTGGCCTGTCTCTGGCGTTGTACCGGTGATGGGAACATATATAAAAGACACGTGTAGAAGGACACGGGAGGGCAACATGCAGACAGCCTCAGACTCAGGGCTGCTTCTAGGGCCCAGGGATTTCACTCTGTTCTAAGATGGTTTATTTCTTAAGCAAGTAAGTTCTGTGGTGGTCCTCATATCATCACGTATAGTTTTGGTGTTCGTGTACGGTGAAAATGCCATTTGTGTTATAAAACAGCTTTCCTCCCTCCGGCAAAATGCCGTGTCCTATTTGGATTAAGGGAGGCAGGTTCTTGGTAAATATTTTCCTGCTCGTGGTTGCTCTGGACCCGAGGCTGGGGGTGGAAACAGTCCTCGTGACTGTCTCTCCATCCAGCCCTGCTTGCTGGGCCCGCAGGTCCCAGCCTTGCAGCTGCACGTGGCCTGTCCCTGCTTGGCTGACCCCTCTGCCCCCAGCAGCACGACCCTGGTGGTTGGGCATGGAGTCAGGGATTTCTCCACCCGACCTCCCGTTTGCTCTCCCCTAGCTTACGCCACCCTGGAACCGACTTTCCCCCTTTCCACCGCTCAGCCCTGCAGGGTTCAGCAGGGGCGTCACGTGGCCAAGAAACCGCCCAACCTGCAGCACCTCAGCTCTGGCTAAGGCCACCCAGCCCGCTCTGTGCTTCTCAACGCAGCTGCTCGCAATTACTCTGTGGTCATCACCCATTAACACAGTCGGACGGGGCAGCGGGTGACAGTCGGGCTCACTCCACCGTCCCCCAGACCTAAGTGGAGTCTGAATCTCCACACCCTTGCTCGCTCCCTTCCCTGGCGCACACGGGAAGGACTGGGGGAGCCCTGCACGAGGAAGACTTCCTCCTGGGGTCTCCTCCAGGAGCTTGCTTCTAAGGTTGCAGCTCACGACTAAGCCGCTTGCAGAAAATACTCTCAGGAGATGATTTTTCTGAGAGGGCACGGGACCTAAGCTAGTGGAAACTAAAAAGATAAGGAGCTATGGAAAATATTTAAATAGACCCATTAAAAAACTGAGAGTTGGACCAGGTACCGTGGCTCACACCTGTAATCTCAGCTCCTCAGGAGGCTGAGGCAGGAGAGTTGCAATTTCAAGGTCAGTCTAGACATTTACTGAGACCCTGTCTCAAAATAAAAAAAGCAAAAAAGGCTGGGGATGCAGCTCAGGGGTTGAGTATCCCTCTACCACTGGCTCAGTCCCAGTTTGGAAAATAAAGAAAAACAAAATGGAAAAGAGTAAAAGGATAATCTACTGAGAAGTAGGCTGTTGACAGCCTAGCAGGTTGGGGTGTTGGTATAGTCTTAATCATTGGCCTTGAAACACTAGAATATATGAATCCTCAACTCCTAAGGCCAAGAACGTAAGAGCCCCTCATTCTCTGTGACCCTCTGCAGAGAAGTAACCAGAACAAACATTTATTGGATCCTACTACGTACCAAATACTCTCCTAATAAATTACTTTTTGCAAATTAATTCATTTAATATTCACAGTAACAGTACAATATAGGCTTCTTATTACCCTTATTTTTTTTTTTAATGAAACCAGGCCACCAAGATGTGAAATAACTTTCCTATGGTCACCCAGCTACTAGGTGGTACTAGGCGGTTCAAAGTTTGGCTCTAAACTAAGTGGTTCAAAGTTTGGCTCTTAATTCTTAGGCCCAGTGTTGTTCTAATCCTGCCTAACCTGAACTTAGGCCATAACTGTTAGCTTGGAGCTCGTAACTCTGAGCCAATGTAGGTTGAAAGGGACAGGAACACCTGGAGATATTAGGGTCATCCCTAAAGGTGTCATGGTCAGGGCATTTGAGTAAGGCTGACTGTGATCACATAGAGTAGACTCGTTCCCTGCAGGATTTCTGGGTTTGAGATGTTTATGTGATTTTGAACCCCTAGGTAGAGAATCCACTCTCAGAATTCTTTTCTGATAAAACATACACAGACAATGTATAGCTGGTGAGAATATCATTTAGGAAACACCTTCTAAAGGAGTAGTTTGAATTTTTCATTTTGTCTGGCATAAATCCCCTCTCATTTCATTGCATAAGGTCCAGAAGTTTAGGGTCCACCACACAAAGCAGGAGGACAGTTTGAGCCCAGGCTCAGCAGTTTTGTGACTTAGCAAGGCCACCCTGCCAGCGCTGCAGAAACAAAATCGAACAAGATCACGCAGTTCAAAGGTTTTGTGGTCATTTTCAACCAGCGCTGCCTTTCCCAGGTAACTCCTGAGGATGCCACGAACCCAGGTGTGTCCTGGCCACCTCCGGGCTTGGTCTGGACCTCACAGCTCCACCCTATTCCCAGCCCTGCATCAGCCAGCACTAAGTGCTGGCTCATGAACAAGCAAGCAGTTGGTTCTAGGTACTGGACATGT
This sequence comes from Hydrochoerus hydrochaeris, assembly GCA_004027455.1. Taxonomy (NCBI): domain Eukaryota; kingdom Metazoa; phylum Chordata; class Mammalia; order Rodentia; family Hydrochaeridae; genus Hydrochoerus; species Hydrochoerus hydrochaeris. The sequence continues at coordinate 19,614 of PVLA01005589.1, forward strand.
GTGTGTGGGGTTCTGTTTAAAGCAAGGCTTCTGAGTCTCCTTCCTTTCTACTGTCTGTCACATCTTTGCTCCTGGGCAGAGCCCTAACACATCCCAATTCTTTACCCCAACACATCCAGTGCGGAGACTTTCCTCTCTACATAGACGCATGCACAGTATTTGTTGTTGCTTTGCTCTTCCAAAGTCAACTGGCTTTGCTCAGATAAAAGCCATAAGTCTGTGGCTGGGAAATCACAGACCCAGGTCAGTTTCTGCGGATCTAGCACTCTGACTGCGTATGGAGAGCAAGCTTCTGAGTGTGCTGAGCTCGGGCTTCCTAACTGCTCTGGTCGTCTGAATGGGGTGGGTCACCTCCCACCTCACACCACGCCAAGTGTGACTCGGGTAGACTGAGAGCAAGCTTCTGAGTGTGCTGAGCTCGGGTTTCCTAACTGCTCTGGTCGTCTGAATGGGGTGGGTCACCTCCCACCTCACACCACGCCAAGTGTGAGCACAGGTCCTGAAGGAGACCAGCCTTGCACTGGCAGAAGCTTAGGAAAGTGGTTCTCATTGCTGATGGGGCGTCAGAGACACCAGCAGCACATTTGTTTGTGTGTTTGTTTGAGATAGGATCTCACTACGTAGCCCTGGCTGGCCCCACACTGGCAGCGATCCTCCTGCCTCAGCTTCCAAGTGCTGGGATTACAGGCGTGCACCACCAGACCCTCCCAAAAACATTACTGAAAAATTCGAGAAAAAAATAAAAATCCAGATGCATAATAGAAATGCAGATTATACAAAATGTCAAAAGTCAGTAAGATAATTTTGCAAAAAAGATTAATAATCTGTGTGAATAATTCACAATGTATGAAAGAAAAAAATCTAATGCCATGAAGTGTGAACTGACACCCCTGTCTCACTAACCACAGGGGAAATTAAAAATTAAAGCAGGAAGTCACATTTATTATATTGCTCAAAATTAATAATAAGCCAATGTCCTTAAAAGTGCTGTGATGTGAGTATTCCTATATTGAATGAAAGGCATCACAAATTGTCTGATGACATTTAAAGAAACATAGAAGTTTCTATGACAACTAAAAATGCCTACACCTCAGGATCAGCACCTCCATTCCAGGTAGATAACCCAACAAGACATTTTTATATCACATACTGAAACATAGTGGGAAAGTAAATACTGCAGAATTGTCTGTGATGGCCCAATATAGGAATCACCCCGATACCAAAAATAATGGGGCAGACAAATAAAATGTGATACAATCATATTAAGAACTGTATTTTAGAAGTTAAATGTTACATGCATGTATGTACCACCATGTATGATCTCAGAAGATTGCACCATAGAAATAGCAATTCTTACTGAGTAGGTAATAAGCAACTGTTTTGAGTGTGATAGATAGATAGAGATTTCATGGTTTAATCCTCTGAACTACTTGTGAAGTAAACACTATTTTATTCCCATTTTGCAGATAGAGAAATGGAATACAGAGAAGTCAAAGCCTCAGCCCTGGTCTCGAGCAAGCCACGGAACTGCCAGGTGAGGAGCAGGGAAGGACACTGTCATCGTCACCAGGGCATCTTAAAGGAGTGGGAGGAGCTACGCTGAATCCATAATAGTGCAGCCGTTTGAGGAGACCAGGATTGAGAGGGGGTGAGAAAGGACCCTAGCGTTATCTTCAGTGTCCACGTTCCAGTATTTTATCTTAAGAAACGATATGTTGGTCCAGGGTTTAGCTCAGTGGTTCAGGTGCTTGCCTGGTAAGCACAAGGTTGTGAGTTTGATCTCTAGTCCCAAAAAGAAAAGAAAAAAAGAAACAACATGAGTCCATAGTCGCTCAAGAAAAAAATGGCAGTGAATTGGTACAAGGGTTCACAGTGGGTGATAATGAACCGTGGAAATGTGAGTGGCTAGTTTTCTTGTACTTTGATTCACTTTTCAGTTTGGAAGGAAAGAAAGAAGGAGGGAAGAAGGCCGGAGGCAGGGAAGGAAGGAGGGAAAGAGGTAGAGATTGAAGGAAGGAGGAAGGGAAAGAAAATACCTGGAGACCAACACCACACATGGGTAAGAATGGGAGGTCGGGCCAGGACTTTGCTTAGGTCTCCCGGGCCCCCGAGGTAATTCAGAGGTGCCAGACAGCTGTGCTGGGGTGCAGTGTAGACTGTCACCAGGAGATCAAGAGCTCTGGAATCTGAGATCCAGGGTTCAAACCCATCTCACTGCACATCTGCTGTGTGATCTTACGTTGTCCAGCCTCACAGAACTTCAGTTTTCTCATCCATTCGATGAGACCCTCAAGTTTAACGAGGCTCAAGAAATCTGCCAAGAAGAAAGCTGTAGACTCCAAACCAATCTGTGCTCATAAAAACATGTGGAAAAGAATCAAGATTCCTGATTAACTGAGACTCTCGGGTGCTTGGCTTATCATATAACGTGGTTCCACAAACGCCAGCATTTGTTTCTTTCCTTTAACTCAGCACTTTGGATACTTATAATTTAACTGAGTTTTAATCAGGATGTTCATAAGTGCATAAGGGACATGCTGGCCCATGCAACTGTTTTAATATGTCTATACACACTCAAAACCACCCTTCATTCATCAACTAGGACAGCTGCCCCTGGTTTCTCCTCCATAAAATGGGCACAGGAGCACTTTCAGTGACTTGGGCAGGTGAGATCTTAGATAATGCTCCAAAGAGTCCCCTCACCCTGCCCCTCACCCGCACGCACGGGTGCACACAGCCCTCTGAGGAATATCTCATCCAGTTCTGGAAATTGGGTTACAGTGTTGATTGTTTTTTATTAGATTGTAAACATCTGGTCCATTTACTATTAATCTGTTAACTCTGACTTAGGTGTAAGGAGTGACCTCACTAGGAGAAAATGCGATTAGCTGCCTAATCATACAAGTATTCTTAAGGCTCTGTCGTGCAGCAGGTCCTCCGTCTGTCCCCACGCACCTTGCTTAGTCTCAGTTGGGCGTTTACACACCTTCCCTTTGGAAAGCCAGGTTCGGCTATATTTAAACAGACTTTGCTTTACCTCTTTTCTCCCCAGTAAAGTGACTCCTTCTCCCCTTTCCTCTGGAAGGAAATCTACCCAAAGCCCGGATTTAGGTCCTTCCTAAAGGGTGCAGTAGGTTAGGGTTAAGGTTAAATGATTTGGAATTCTTCTGTGGATTCTCTGCTTTCTTACATATTCGTCCCTAGGTTGAACTTTATTAAAGAATGCATGGTAAAATATTATTTTTTGAAATCCAGGCCCAAACAGTAACATGGTTCTACTTCCCTTTGCTCATATTTAAGTATAATTTTGTTCTTAAACAATTAGGTGTGTAAAATTCCACTGAGGATATAAAGACACCTGAGACGAAAATCCTTTGCCTGGAGAAACTGCACTTGGGGCCGACAGCAACAGAGTACATCGTGCAAATGAGGGGAACCTGCTTTGGGGACATGGAGAGACAGCAGTCCATTTGGGGGACTCTGGTACCAGAGGACTCTCCGGGTCGGTGCCCTGGGTGACTCACATGTGCAGTCCTGCTGGGCTCACCTTTGGCATTTTAGCTCTTTGGAGCCCTCTGGAAATTCTCAATCATGTATCTGGGTTTGTGTTTGGTGAGCAAAGTCCAGTGGGAAAACTGCATTGCTGGGTTCTGGGAGCCTCAGTCACATGGCATCAGTGCTGCCTTCTGTCCCCTGCCAGCCTCCCAGCTCCCTGGCACCTTGGACCCCCTCCGACCTCACCCTGCCACCTTGGCTCCCCTCTGCCCAGGGTGGTGCCCCGTGTGGAGAGCATCACACTAGTGGCAAGGCCCCTGTTCTGCTGTCCCCTCTCCACCTGCAGATGTGGTTCAGTCCCACATGAGAATTTCTTTGACCCCAGCCCAGAGGGTGAAATTTCTTGGGGGTCCACCTGTCACCGTGGACAGCACAGCAGCCCATGGGGTGGGGAGATGGACTTGCCCACCATCAGCAGGGACGTGGTTGTCAGTCTACCAGTCAAGGGGCTCACAGTGACCAAGAAAGAAGAGGACAGCTAAACAGCCAATAAAAGACACCATGGCAGGTGGACCTGGGCACCCACACCTACAATAAGCCCAGCGCTCTGGAAGGCCGAGGCAAGAGGGTGACGTTTCCAGCGCAGATTAGCAATTTAGCAAGACTCTTTCTTAAAGTAAAATGCTAGAAAATGGGGAAGGTGGCTCAGGATGTAGATCAGTGTCAAGGACCCGAGTCCCCGGTATCAGGAAAACAAACAAGATGACTAAATAAGGAAGAGACTGTAGAAGAAAATTTTTAAAAGGCTTGATTGTCTTTGTACTTGTTTTCTGTTTTTTTGGTGCATGTTCATGGTGCAGTGGGCCCTGCCAGTTCTAAGCCAGTCTTGGCCAAGGCAGTGCTGAGGGTTAGGAGGGGAGATTCTGGAGTTGGAATACCCTCGGGCCAATTAATGAAGCTCTCTGACCTCCTGATTCTTTCTCTGAAAAATAGGGACCAAAAACCTCTCACTCATTCTACTTTCATAAGGCGACGTGAGGTGGTGTCTGCCACTGGGAGACCTCCCCGCTCCCACCTCTGCTCCTCGCTGCTTCAGAGCATCTCCCCTTCCCTGTCTGTGTCTCTCCAGCCCTTCCCAGGCACTGAGAGCGTCAGAGGTTCCTCATACTCTGGCAGCTCCAAGAAGGGTCGTTGGGATGCAGAACAATGTGCACAGAGCGCCATGCATACAGTCCTGACAGCTAGCCTGTCATTCAGCCAGAGAGCTCATTCAAAAGGCCGGAAAGCAAAGCACCTTGGGTAGGAAAGGCCCAGCTAAAGTATTTGCAAAGAACTTGGGGAAAATCTAGGTTAAGAAACCATGCCTTCCCTAAAGCCCAAGTTAGCATTTCCTGAATTCTGTTCTCAGACATTAAGAGATATACTTGAAATTGAGTCCACAGCACTCAGCTTGGAAAAGAGTACATGCGTTTATCCCTTAGAGTGACCTGCTATGTACATTAGAGCTCTGTAGGTGCTAAAATTCCTATGATAAAGAAATCAGGTAAAATCATATAAACCCAACTTTACTATGCATATAGGTCATGGAACCACCTTAATTATATCTACCAAAACCTTAAAAAATACCAACTCATTTCAGAAACATAGTTGGGGGTTAATCTGCTTGAAGGAAGGAATGGTCCTTATTTATTATCTTATCTAGACACAGAAGATAATCAACACTGATTTAGTGAATTAAAGAATTAATAATTTTTTCATTTCACTTTCTAGGCTTCCATATGCAACATACACCTAGCAATTTGCAAGCATGGTTTTATCACAAAGTCTCAGCTGAAGTTAAGCGAGTGTGAAATATCAGCACTGTAGTATCAGTGAAGCTTTGAGAGATGGAATTGAACTAAGTTCGCACAGTTGGTTCTTGCAGGAGGTGGGGTGAAAGCCCAGGTCCCGGTTCTGGATATGTGGCTGTTTTCACTGTGTCTTGTCCACTGCGACCAAGACAAACGTGGGCAAAGTACTCACCTCGAACAAGCGCAGGACTTTGGCCAGTGCGCCAACTTCTTCTTTGAGGGAGAAGATCAGGGAAATGGCACTGTTTGGGTTCGAGCTGTCCTCAATGTAGCTCGTTTCCTGTGGAATCAGATGCACTGGGTTAAAATGTTTTCAACAACTTAGAAAATTCTTCCCGTGAAACTTCCAAAGAGGCAGCAAGCAAGATTTCTTTTTTTTGCTAGTTTAAGCCTTAAAATACAGTAAGCCACATGTATTCTATACAAGCAGAGATGGTGCAAGATAAATAAGTCAAGGGGGAGGAAATAGCTTCAGTTATGCACAGATGTCACCAGTCAGTCCTACAAATTTAATATTTTTAACGAGCCCTTTCTAAGTGCCAGGCGCTATTCACTTTATGACCTTGAGAGACATAAAGGTGTATAAAGCAACACACCTGTCCTACAGGAGCTAAAATCCTGACATAACAGACACATTTACAGAGAACCATAACTAAGAGACAACATAATCAACTCTGAGAGGGTCCTGGGGAGCCTTGGGAAGGCCTGTGGAAAGTGTTCAGAACACTCACAGGCACCTGAATCCAAAGACTTGGGCTGGAAACCTTGCTCTGCTGGTTTCCTAGAAGAGGGCGGAAGTCTCAGCCTTCTCGGCTCCCTCAGCTACAACATCATGCTAATCATAACTCTTACCAAAACAAATTCAGAAGATGAAAAAGGAAAAGAAAATGCCAAGTTTAAAAAGAATGTTAAAAGAAACATAACCACCAAGCTTTGGTAAACTCTCAGGAAGGATGAGCTCATTCCTATGTGCTAGAATCTAAGATGCCCATTTGCTGAAAGAACCACAAAACGCATCACGGTTCCTACAGAACCTATCAGAAGACGGATGCTTCTAAACAAGGCAACAAATGTCAAGCATCTACCACCTACTGCACGCATGTGACAGCCAGAAGAAGTAGGGGACCCGAGTCTACCACACATTTCCCTGAGTTTTAAAGATAAATCTTATTCCAAAACCGATGCGCCACCAACATACAAAATGTCCCTGCTTGACAATCACCCTCTGTGAGCAGAGTGGATGTTATATCATCTCAGGGGAGAAGGCTGTAGCAGACAGAGTCCTGTCAGTGACTCCGTGACAGATTCCTGTCAGTGACTCGGTGACAGCTTCTGCATCAGTACTGGTGACGCTTAGGTACATATTTTTTCAGTTCTGAAAACTCAGAACTTTTCCCAGAAGGACCTCACATGCAACAGGAACGTGGCGGTGATCCCCATTTATCAGCAAGTGGAATCGGGGGATGCTTCACATAAATTAGAGACCGAAAGGTCATAACTTTCCGTTCAGAGCACGATCCCATGTTTGGAGAAGAAATTTTAATGAATCGTCTCCTAAGAGCCCGTCACGTCCCTGGAGTTAAAACAAGCTGTGATCTGGATCACCTTGTTAGCTTTGAAGACAGTCCAAGAGATGGCTTGTTAGTCACCATCTCCCCCTTTTGCTCATGACAGGATTAAAGCTCAGAGAGGTTAAGCAAGGGCCCCACAGGCAGCAGTGGAAACTCACAAACTCAACAGGAAGAAATAGGGCAGGAGGAAAGACCTTTATTGGGAACCCTAGAATCAAAGAAGCAGGGCTCTGGTTCCCCACCTGCTGTGCATGAATCACAACCTGTCCTGTGCTCTTCCTGGGCTGCAGAGGTGTCTCCCTCTTCCTACCACAGAACACTGAAACCCCAGCCCTCCCTGCTTTCCTTGGAAAGACAAAGATTTCTCTGTCTCTAGTTCACTTGGCAACTCTGCTTTCTCCAGCTGACCTGCAGGAAAAGGAAGCTAATTCCCCATCCTGACCAACAGATGCCGCTTCCTGCAGGGCAGCTTGGATTTTAGTGTCCCTCTGCTCATCCCCTCCCCAGCCCCCAGCCCACTCCCAAGTGTGCCCAGCCAATTACCAAGTCCAAATCGGTCTTCTCCAGAAGTGACTCATAGAGTTAGTACAGGAGAAGGCACTATGGTATGGTGTTACTACTGCCACAGACTGGGGAGCCAGTACTGCCGAGAGCCACACCCAGTAATCTGAATAGTTCATTCATATCATCTTTTGCACCAATCAGCTCTTCTTATGGGTTTGCGTGTAACACTCACTGGTCCTCACCAGGTGAGCATTCCACCTTGACAAATGAAGGAACAGACTCACCAGGCTGAAGTGGCCTGTCCAAAGACATCCAGCTAATGAATCACAGAGTCTGAACCTGAACCTGGGACCCACAGCATCAGTGCTCTGACTCTGCCTCCAGGAGCATATTCGCCTAGGACAATCACTTGTCCTTGTCATAGCATGGAGGACTTTAAATGAAACAAAGCTCACAGAAGTTCCTAAAATGGTAAGGCTCCCAGGGCATGGATTCTGACACTGCTGTGTTGATCCAGCCAATCACTGACCTTTGACAAAACTCTTCCCGAGTATTTTTTTAACTCTCTCTAAGTTGTACCTAATTTATTTCCAACAGATTTGCGAATTGACCTGCACACATGCATATATTCATGGTAGGGACCAGGTAAAGAAAAGTAACTCACAAACTCAACAGGAAGAAACAGGGTAGGAGGAAAGAACTTTCTTGGGAACCAAGAATCAAAGAATTTTGATGGTTGACCAATGAATGCGTTCACCATAGAAACATAGTATGTTTTTTTGGTTGTATCTAAAAAAATGCATTCTGTTATCTCTAGAAAAGAGCAGATTTCAAATTTATAAGCAATGATTTTAGTCAGGATATTTCAGGAGAGCTAACTTTCAATCCTGATTCTCTAAGGGTTAGGGGAAGGTTTGTATTTATAGGTGTGATTACACACACACACACACACACAGAGATAAACACAATATGCAAATGTTTTGCTACAACATGCCTCTCTGCAGCATAATACAAACTTTCTAAATATCCCACATCCCAGCATTGTCCCCCCACAGGAGGCATTACGGTAAAGAAGTGCGTGCCGTGGCCAGAGTCGGGTTTAAACACCAGCTTCACTATGCACAGATGATCGCCTCGCTCCTCACGCCCTATTTGACTACTTTGCTCTATTTTTCACAGCATTCACCTCCACAGGAAATTACACCACATGGCACTTGTGCTTTTACTTGTTTACCCTTACATGACAGCATGTTTTTCCAGGGCACAAAGTGCTCCACCTGGCACACCCAGGTGCTGAGTGAATGGAGGCACTCTGTGATTCCGCAGGACTGTTGCGCTTGTCCCGAGTAAAGCTTTGAGCCCCAACAGCACGCGGGGTCCTCCCCGTCACCTCCCTGCCGATCTCAGCATTCGGTGGACTCCTAAGGACTAATGGAGGCCCATCCTGTTGGTCTCAGTCTTACAGATGTTGCCCTGAACCTCCTCACTCCAAACATACAACTTTCCCAGTACTCAGCCTCAGCGGCCCAGCAGGGGCCCAGGTCTCCTGACTGCACCCCAGCACCTTTCTCAGGACGGGGCCACCCCGGCTGCAGTGCCTGAGTCCTGGCCCGTCCTCCCTGCTGGAGTTCAGGACATTTTGTGGAACGAACCCTTTGGTTCCAGCTGGACATACAGTGGCACTTTCCTATGCTCCAGGAACAGTACAAAAAGATTCACAGGCCTTATTTCATTCAATGCTCACACTAGCCCTAGGCTGTGGTGAGTTTTATTCCTGCTTTTCCAATAAACGAGTCTGAAGTTCTGCGAAGTCAAATACCCGTGTCAGTGCAGAGGTTACAACGGGCGTGCTCCAAACCCGCCTCTGCACGGGGCCCTGTGCCCCGCAGGGGCGGCCTGCGGACTCCCGGTCTTCTAAGTGCTATAGAAATAAGGCTTTAAGACGCCCTGGCTCCCCGAGTTGAGGGCAGCGCGTGGTCCTGTGGATCCCCAAAGAGCAGGTCCACATTCCCACAATCTCTGCAGTGAGGCCCCTTTGGCCTGGACCCACCTTTCCTCTCTCGCTCCTGCCGCCTGGTTCTTCCTGACCCTCAGGCCCAGGTCCTTGCTGAGAACTGCATCTCAGCATCCCCGAGAGCCTGCCTGCCTGGGCTGAGGATGAGTGTACATCAGATTCTAAAATGCGCCCTGCCACTGTCCACCTGGAGAGGAGGACAGCAACCCCTGGCGCATGGCCTCACCTCCAGGTCACGCTTAGGGCCCTGTGTCCTCCTACACCTAGGGCGAGCGCCTGCGGGCGTCCTCTCTGCTGGCCGCCTCCCTCCCTGGGTCAGAGTAAGCTCCCAAACCCTCCTCCTGCTTTCTCTTCTCCTCAAGCTAAAGGATGATGCGATTTCCCACAATTTTACCGTGTTCATAACCAGCTGAGCGTACTTTATAAACCCCACAGAAGAGACCTAGAAGGACCAGACCCCTGCCCCAGGCCTGGGACAACCAGCTCGTCCTGTTTAGACACACAGCTGAGGACCTGAGATTCCCCAACCCCTAATGCAGTGCTCTTCCTCCCTGAGAACCATGCGGGACAGATGCGCTTCCCCTTGGGGACAGCTGCTGAGGGCAGTCCCACTGAGGAAGTCCTGACCATTCTCATCCTCTGCAAATGAAGTCAGACATCTTGGTGAACTCAGGAAACCAGGAGATATTAATATTTTATTTCTCAGACCTCTCCTGCCAGACACACGCCCTGTGCTGGGCATGGAACTTTGAGTTACTTCTCCAGCCCTTTAAAAAAATTTTTTTTTGAGACAAAATCTTGAAGTTGCTAAGTTGCTCAGGCTAGGCTCGAACTCAGGAGCCTCTTGACTCAGCCTCCCAGAGTGTGCTGGGCTTACAGGTGTGCACCAGCACAGCCAGCTCTGGCCTCTTTCTCCCTGGGCAGCAGACCTCCTCCCTGAGCAGCTGTGGCCCCCTAGGCTCACCCGTCCAAAGTCGGAGAATTTTCGGCCAAAGCCTCTGCTCTCCAGGACCACAGCCGACATGCTGGCAGCTGGCAGCGCTGGCTCCAGCAGCAGGTGACAGTCCCATCAGGTCTGGACCAGCTCGGGGGTGACTGTTTTAACTTGGCCAAGGGCGTGTCCTGCCGTGTCACCTTCAGGGTCACAGCCCCGGTGGGCGTTGTCCTGATGCAGCAGAGTGAGAGGAGGGACTCAGAGGCTGCCCTTGGCAGCCCGCCCTGGACAGAGGCAGAGGCCAGAGTCCCCAGGGCCACTGCGCCCAGTGACGACACAGACTGACACTGAGGAGTATTCTCAGGAGCCTGGACGCTGCAGTAAACCTGCCCCAGCCTGAGGCTCAGAATCATGTGAATTATTTCCTCCTGGTTCCTGGTACAAACACAGCCGGGGTCCTCATTTAGATCTGTTTTTTTCAGTCCCTTCACTGACCCTTGCTGTGCTTTGTATGTAGAGAGGTATGTGACAGGCGGCTAAAGAGCTAAGGCAGGGGTCACCAGGATTGCAGTCTATCGAGGGTCCCACAGCCCCTTCCAGAGCCGGGGACCCTCAGCGAGGACGCCTTGCTGTGCTGTGTCCTGCTCGTCTCCCTACAGAGCCCAGCACTCGGTAAAGGGTCAGAAATTTAGCAGCACAGCACCCTGTGCCGGCTGCCCGTGGGGGCTTCCTGGGTACACTGGGGACAGGACAGCAGCAGACAGCAGGGCTGGGCTCCTGCCCGGGACAGGACTGAGCTCCAAGGAGACAGGGCAGTGAGTTCACCCTGCTTCATCAAATGAGGAAAACGAGCTGGGACACGAGTCTGGGACATGAAAGCTGCAGGAGACACGGCACATCCGGGGCATGGAGACCCCAAGTCCCACTTAATATTTACCCAGGTGAGGTTAATGGGCTGAGTCAACAGGCCAATGAAAGAGGCCGCTGGACGCTCACCCCTTCCCCTCCCACAATTCTTTGACCTACACACCAAGTGTCTGCCAAAAAAAGAAAGAAAGAAAAAAAAAAAACAGCCTCAAGCTTTGGAGTGAAAACAAGAGCCTTCACCCGGCTTTCCCACCAACAGCTGTGTGTCTTAGCTCAAGCCTGGGCCTTGCTGTGTTTAGGATGGGGCTGCTAAGGATGGTGTAGGAGTTCTTGGGCCTCGGCAGTGTGCCAGGCTCCCTCCCGGCTGCCAGGAGTCCATAGAAAGTGCAGCGTCTGTCCCCAGAACACTCGGATGTCCAGCCGGGGTCCCAGTGGTATGACGGAGCTCAAGGCTGTCAACTGTGGACCTTGATTTTCATTTTAAGATTTTCACCAATAAGAGGGACTGAAAAAAGCAGCCGTATCTGGCTTTATCTGGCTCCAGGGTTGCTCTAGTCCGAGGGGTGTAGGAGGCAGTGTTTTCCCTCCCTCCAGGACCACCCTGTGGCCCTTGTTCCTTTCTGTGGTGCTGCCGTGACCACCCCTGGAATAGGACAGGGGTGCAAGGGATGACAGCAAATGGCCATCGCCCATCTGCTCGCTGTGTTTGACACTCAGCCGGCTGCCCACAGGAGAGACTTCCGCCTCCTGCCCGTCCTGTGAGCTGGGGGTAGACGAGGCGACGGCACGGCTGTAGACCTCTATCTGTGTCCTCGGTGTAGACGGGGAAATGGAGGCTCAGGAGGTTTAAATCACAGCCCAAACACAAGCAGCATGTCACTCCTCTGCCAGTCTCTGAAATGCTCTTCCTTTTCCATTTGAAACGAGGACACCATGAGCTTTAGGAGAACATAGTGCTGGACCTGCTCTTTTCTCCGCCCCTCAGCTAACAGCAGGATTCTTAAACCTGTTTCCCTATTTCACATAAAGATGCCCCAGATCTGGGGTGAGAGGAACACTTAATTGTCTGCTACCTGAGAGAGAGAGAGAGAGAGAGAGAGAGAGAGACAGAGAGACAGAGAGACAGAGACAGAGAGACAGAGAGACAGAGAGACAGAGACAGAGAGAGACACTGGGAGAGCAGAATGCGTTTATGTAGCTGGCAAGGGTGGCAGGAGGTGCCAGGAAAGCTGGAGAGAAGGGGCAGGTCTAGCAGCTCGCACAGCCTGCAGACCCCGAGCCACCACGGTGGCCGTGCAGCAGTGGGACCCACGTCACAGGAGGAGCTGCGGTGCAGCTGGTGGCGTCAGAGCCGATTGCTGCCTTGGCAGCTGCCCCATCACTGGCTTCTCAGCGCCCATGCATTTAACCCAATGTGCTACATCCCATGTTTTACAGTTTTTTTTGAGACAAGGTCTTTTTAAGTCACTCAGTTTCCCAGGTTCAAACTTGTGATCCTCCTGCCTCAGCCTCCCAGAGTGCCAGGATGACAGGCATGCACCACCATGCCTGACTCTCTCTTATTTTATTTATCCATTCTCTTTTGTCCTGACTCCTTCCTCGCATTGTCTTTCCCCAAGTCCAACTCCTCTAACATGTTGGCTGTTAGACGCGTCACACAGTGTGCATGGTGCTTGGGGGATGCCTGTGTTTATCATGGGCTTGTGATGTTGCACTGCGGATTTATTGCAGCACGCACATTCACTATGGATTCCTTAGTTTCTCCCTTTTCCCTCTCAGCTCTGCTCTAGGGTCCGGCCTTGCTGCTGTGTGCACACATGCCCTTGGTTTGGCTCGACAGTTGTTTGGGTGCCGAATGCCTGTTAGTGTATATCCACCACTGAACATCGCCATTCCCCATTGATGGATAGATAACCAGGGTCCCTCACCCTCCACCAGCCCAAGTAACACCACGATAAACACCCTCAATTCTGTTCCTTGTGGCGTAGTCCCTGGGGCCGGATTTTTCAGGGCAGGTGATGAGGTTCTGAATCACAGAGAACACAGATTCTTCACCTTGCACATTTCTGCCAGGCGCCCCGCAGGGTAGAGTAGGACCCGTCCACGCTCCCTCCAGCAGGGAAAGGCCGCCGCTGTGGAGGACCCCTCTATCCAGCGCTCTCCAAAAGTGAGAACTGGGTCACTTACTTTTCTTTTCTTTGCCAGTCTGACCAGGATGAAGGGGTGCCTTGCTTCTGGTTTTAATTTGCATTTCTTTTGTAGCTAATGAATGCATTTCTGTATACCCCGATGTTGCTCTGATTTCCACATCGCAGTCAAGACGTCACCCTCCCAGATCCTACCAGGGTTACTGTCTCGTCTTGATGTGCGGTATCAGTCTGTACACTGCGGACTGACCTTGGACTCCTCCTGCCACTGAAGAGCCCCGTCCGGCCGCCTGCTCGCTGGGCCCCTGCTTTGTCCCACCCTCACTGCAGGCTCCCCTCTCTCACTCGGGGCTTTGACTGATCTGGCCGTCAACCATGCAAAGGCTCCGCGGTTCTTCTCGCTCCTCCTGATGAGTTAACACTGTCCACACATTCTTTTCTCCGCTGACATTTTTTAGGTCGCTCTTCTGAGATGGGGTAGAAGGGTGTCTTCCGGGACAAGCATGGCCAGACACACCACATCGACTCTGGTCCATGTGCACATCTTGACAACTCCCCTGTGCACCAGGGTCTGGTTCTGAGAGGGAACTGGATTCCCGTGGTCTGCTCCATGGGGTCTCTTTTTATTTCATAATTATTCATTTTTGCGGTATTGCTTGATCACGTATCTTAATGTCTAGCTGACAAATGCCCCTTCTGGATCTTATGTTTCCCAATGTTTATGAATCTATTCATTACGAATCCATTCTCCAGATGAAATTTTGATTGTTTTGGCTCTGGATTCATTGGCTAATCTGGACACACTGTGTAAACGTGGCAGTTATGGTCAGCACACCGGCCAGGGCTCGGCCTTGCTGTGAATATAATCTGAGATTCTCCATTAATATTATGCTCAATGCAGGTTTCTGATGTTATCAACATCATCAATTTGATAAAATAAATTTTACAGAATGTTTTACATTATTTTTATTTTAAAGAGAATAAAACCTAACAAATTAAAACAGAATGAAGTCAATCAAAACAAAACAGTGAAAGTGGCACAGAACTTCAAAACAGGGTGATAGGAAATCAGCAATGGCTACCATAATGCCTCTTGTTATCTTCACAATAGCTGGCCACACCATCAGACATGGTAAAATCAAATAAAACAAAACAGAATAAAACCAATCAAAACAGAGCATTGAATACAGCAAAATAACAAATCAGAACCAAACTGAACAGTGAGAACAATATTGGATTTCAAAAACAAGACAGAAGGAAACCCCCCCATATTTGCTATAGTGCATACTGCTACCCTCCTAATAGATGCCCGGACTGCTGGCCCCACACCTGCAAAGTCAATCAAACAACACAAGCACTCAGCTGTTTTTATACCTCAATTGCTGGACTCACGGAAGGGGCTGGCTGGCTTCTCTCTTCCTGGGCCCTGCATCGTTTGCCTACTGAGAAAATTCTATGATATATTCTTTTTAGTCTATTAATGTGAATTACATAGACAGATTTTTCAGATTTTTGATTTGTAGGGTAAACTTTATTTGATAACAATTCATTAATTTTGAGTAAACTATTAGGTTTGGCTGGCTCACATTTTATTTTTCCACATTAGTGCAATGGAATGATTTCATTACTTGTACTATCATCTCACTTTGAGACCAAGATTGTAGTAGCCTAGCATAAAAAGTGTTGTAGCTTTCCCTGTGCTTATAACTTCTGGATAACATATAGAAGGCAGGAAACATTTTTTCTACTTGTTATTTCTTTGTATTTGACTTGGTGGCCTTTTCCCATCTTCTTGGGTTGAATACTGAGCTCATTTGTTTTTTACTTTCTCTGTGTCCTGATAAGTATATTTAAAATTAAATATTTCTAAGCACTACTCTAACCATGTCCCATTAACGTGATACATTTAGTTTCCTCATTATTGTTCAGTTTTAAATTTAGCTATAGATTCTCAATGATCCCAGAGTTTTAAAGAACATATTATTTACCCTCAAAGTACTCGAGATGTCTCAAACTTCCTTTCCAGTCTCCAGTGAGGCTCTGCCGACTTGTTGTTTACGTGTAAATTCAAGTCTTTTTCTCTCCACCGATTCCACCGCAACTGAAAGTTGCATATGTCGATGTTGATAAATATCAACAAATAAATTCAGATTCCCCAAGGTCAGACATCACCCAGTTAAGTCAACAAGGCTGCTGAGTTAACATTCACAGGGCCAAGGTCATCAGGGTGGACAGAGGGCAAGGCTGCCGTCTGTGCCTGGGCTCTCCCACTTGTGGGCGGTGATACCTGAGTGACGGCGAAAGGGATCAGGTCTCAGGGAAGCTCAGCTCCCTGCTTTGTGCTCAGCTTGAGGAGCAGGAGACCAAATTAGCTTGGACAGGGTGTTGTGTGGAGCACAGAGAAGCGGGCGTGAATCACTAATCTTAGTCACTCGTCACTCGGTCTGATGAACAGACTCTCGGTCTGAGCAAAACCCACTGAGCCCTGAGTGTCCTGAAGCCAATATAAACCACTTAGGCCGAGAGCACTTACAAATTCACTTCTGTGGTACCAACACAAAGCCTTCAACCTTCCAGGAGAATTTACAAAACTTAAAAATCTTCACCAATACAGAGCAAGAAACCTCACTATAGTTTAAATCAGGCGTCTCTTATTTTAAGCAACGTTTGCACACAGGATGTAAGTCTTGTTTACTCTCCTGTGCACTGTCTCTGCCCAGGATACTGTCCTTGCCCTGTACTTTTGAAATGACCAGGCAGAATAGAAGCCAAGGCATTAGCCCATCCACCCCTTTCTCAGGTGTGGGAGACGCGTGGTCTTCATGGAGAAAGCTACAGCTGTGAAAGCTACGGGAATTGCTGTCTTCTGTTACAACAAAAATAATTCTGATTACTTTGCTAACACAGCATTTCCTATGTGCCTTGAAGATTCCCCATGGAAGGCTTTTTATTTAACTTATTTATTTTTGGTACTGGGGGCTGAACCCATGACCTCACACTTGCCAGTAGGAGCTTATGCCACTGAGCTAAATCCCCAGCCCCTACGGGGGCTTTTAGACAGGGCTCCAGGGCCTCTTAGAGTCTCATTTATCACCCAGCCTGTCTCAAGAAAAACACACCTTTGTCCTGCCAGTGGAGGCGTGCGGCTTGTTCTCTCCGCATCCGTCTGCCTACGCACCACAGTCACAGAAGCTTCCTGGTCTCTTGCCTTTTTATGTGAATTAGACACAATCCCCACCTCCCACAGGTTCCAGGGAACCCAGGCCGACCTCTCTTTCAGGTTCTCTTGATCTCCCCTAGACTGGCTAAGGTGAGGGGAAGGACCCCATAACTCCGCTCCAATGGAAAGAAGAGAAATGTGGCACCCTGCTGTCAAATCTCTCGAGCCATAGTCCCTCTTTTAAGTCACTGTTTTGGTCTCCTGGTCTCCCTTTACCAATCCTTAAGATGAGGTTTGAGTCTAGAGTTGCACAGTGGGTTTTAGCAAGTCCAGCATAGAAAGTCTCAAAGGACTAAGTAGCAACAGTGAAGCAATCACGCGTGGGATAGCCACAGAGTGGTAACTAGACCCATGGGTTTCAAGGACATTCCTTTGAATGTATAATTAATTTCATGCATTTATACAGAATTTAGAAAAGAGGACCTTAGGCAGGTGATTCCAGTGATCTTTCTATGGCTGGGACATTTTCAAGGTTACTTGCACAGCAAACAACACTGGAAGTTAGAGATAACTTCTCCCTCCAAGCCAGAGAGAAACTTCCAGACTCGTCCAAGAGATTCTATGATAACAGTCATCCCCTCTCTCCAGAAAAATAGGCTCCCAATCCAAGGTGAGGTAATGCCTGTCTCTGGAGAAGAAGATGGAGAAGTTGACACTGGCCTTCTTTAAAATCTACGTCCTAATCTCAGCGCTCCCAGCTGTGAAGCAGATCCACTGTGTGCTCAGCATCCACCCATATACGTTCTACACTGATGTCATTAATGACACCTGGGGACCAGGGGACCCATGAAAGTATGGAAGCCGTGCTGCCTACTGCACCCAGAGCAATAAAAAGTCTAAACCCACTGGGCCTCACCATCCCTGTCTTCTTCACTTTCCTCATTATTGGATCAAAATTCGACCAGCCTCTTCCAACCAGGTCCCACCTCTCAGGACCACGCCGGCAGCAGGGCCCCGTAACCCAGGCACTTTCCACAAGCACCACCTTAGAGTGCGTGAGGCTCTGAGGAGATATTCACATACAACCATAACATTCCAGCCCTGCGCCCCGAAGGTTCGTGTACATCACTTTATATAAAATGCATTCAGTTCATCTCTAAGAGTCACTGAAACATTCCAGCATCGCTAAAAAGTTCAAGGGCAAAGTCTCTGAATTTTAAGGCCAACTCTTAAGCGAGAGCCCCTATAAAAATTAGAAACACTGGTGACATACAACGGCACAGGATAAATATTTCCATTCCAAAAGGGAAGAATATGGGAGACAAACCAATGGGACCTCCCTGACCGAACACCAAGCCAGAGCTGTATTTTGCTACTCCTTGGTGTCAGGTAGCAGAGGGAAAGAAACAACCCACCAGCCTGTTCCTGGACAAAGACAGTGCTCAGGGGAGGACAGGGGCTACCAGGCCCTGTGACAGTGGACACTGGGTCAACGGTCCACTTGAACCCCCAGCCCATAGCCTCCACCCAGCAGATCCCGGAGGGCTGGCGAGAGGACCAAGGACACGCCTTGGCTTGAATGGTGCCCAGTGAATGAAAAGAGCAGCCTTGGACTCAGGGCACCCCCAAACCCACAGTCCCTAGAGCAAAGCACAGAAGGTGTGACAGGCTGGGTCCCAGGGCCACAGTTCATGGGCAGACGCCAGGCTTCCAAAAACACAGGAATGTGTCCTGTGACCCAGTCTTCTTTGGGTTTTCTATTTTTTATTATTTTTATCTTTTCCTCATCAGGTGTTTTGGGGAATTAGGGTTTCTTTCTCCTCCCCTCCCCTCTTTTTTACTTTCTTTCTTCTGGCTTGTGTGTGGTGTTCTGTTTTGTTTTATCTTATTTCCTTTCAACTTCTTTTCTCTTGCTTATTTTTCTTTTATTTTCTGTATTTTGCTTTGTTTCTCTTTTTTCCTTGTTCCTTTTTTTCCTGCAACTGTTCTCTAACACTGTTTATTTCTCTTTACTCCTCAAAAGGACCCCACATCACTTTTCTCTCCTTTTCATATTCTGCTGATTAAGATTTCAAATTTTGCTTTTTCACCCTCTAGTTTCCCACTTCCTTAACCCTTACATACTATTAAACTATGAAATTTTATGAATATCTAGTTGACTTTATGTTACTGCTACTGAATATTCTTCTATTGTTAGTAGAGATAAAATTGCTTCATTTGGTTGATATTTAGGTCAATAGTAAGTCAATGTTTGGTTTGTCTCAGTATTCATTGTTTGTCCTAGGGATTCTGAATACTGTTTATATTTGATGCTGATCTTTTACTCTAATCAAAGTGATATAGCTGTTGGTATTGATTGATTTCTTTGGAATGTCAGTATCTGGGTCATCTTGGGGTCATTGATAATACTGTGGCCCATTCTTGGCACATTGGGTGTTGGCCCACATACCCTAAAAGCTTCTCTTCCATGTAAACAGAGGTAGCTGAATCCTAGGACACAGGCAAAGGCTAAGGGTGACGCCCAAGGGCCAGCAGTGAAAATCAGACATTAAATAAAGAAGTCTCCATGTTAGAAATGAAGATTTCCCATACAGTCAACTCACAGGCCTCAACACAAAAACAAAGGAGCAAAAGAAAAATAGAGACATGAGAGGACAAGCCAACAAAATCCCTCCAAAAACTCCCAGGGTTCAAAACTAATCAATAAGGCATCAAAGGCAAAGAAGCCAAAAGATGCACACCCAAATTATTGAAAATGACATCATAGAAGGTAAAAAATAGACCAGTAAAGCAGTTAGCAAGCTCACAGAAGATATAAGTAATCAGATATTAGGCCAAATAAAATGACCAGTGAGTCTATAGAAGACATGAGCAAGAAGCTAGTAGAGCTAAACAAAATGATGCAAAACATGAATGATCAGATAGAAAAGAATCGGAGTCTATAAAGAAGCTCCAAATGAAGAGAAGACAAGATGGCTGATCAGTGAGCAACAAAATACAGAGCCTCCCAGGAGAAACAACTATACGCCAGAATAAAACACCCCGGAGAGACCCAGATAGAGGAAGATTGATCCTCTTGACACAGGAAGAAATTAAAACGTAAAAAAGCTCATCAAATACTTTGAGACTACAACCGAAACAGCTAGAAATTACAGGACACGGCATTTTTGTTCGCGGTGACCTGCCAAGTTTGCAACGGCTTGACTCCTCGGTGGCTGGCAGAGCCACCCAAACTCATTCCCACTGCCACTCATGGGAAGCACAGCAGTGCTGAAGTCGGGGGTTGGTGAGCCCAACAGAGAGCGGAGCCAGCAAAGGGACCTTCATTAATCCACGGTCAGTGCTGGGTTTGGGACCCCCCCAACACAGGAAGGGCGCAATCAAATGGGTGACATGTTGGAATCTGGCAGGAGGAGCCTGAACTGGGAGCAACAGTGACTTCAGTTGGTTCCTCCCTCCCCAAAGCAGATTTGTGGGACTTGCTTGGACTGGGCCACGCCCCTGGCTGGGACCCAGTGAGCCATCCCAAATTGATTCCCTGCACCTAGCAAGCACTAACCGGGGGAAGGTCTCTGCAGTTTGGTTGACCCAGTGGGGAGGGGCAGACATAGGCAGCCACTGCTTGCACCTCAGTGATAAGAGCAGTCAGGAGAGGGCGGAGGTCCCTGGCCAGCATGCTTCAGAGGAAATGTGGCCAACAGGGAAGGGTGCTGGGACCTGCACTGTAACCTGTGTGGAGGAAGCCAGGACCATGACAGGAAAGAGAGGCAGGAGGAGGTCCCCAGCCCAGAACTCTGAAAGCCCTGATCCAGGAGAGGGAAAAACAAGGGAAACTGAGGGCAGCAAACTTGCAACAGCAGACAAGGCTTCAATGGATATTAAAAGATATCTTCAGGACCTTGTAGATGACCTCAAAACTGAAATATTAAATCAGGTAAAGCAAGATATGAGTAGAGTAATAAAAGAAATGCTCTCAGGGAACATCTCTCAGGAAGATACGGATGGAAGAAGGGAGGAACACAAACAAAGGAGAGAAACATTTGATAAAGAATATAAAGAAAATATAGAATACAAGAAGCAGATTCAAAGAGATTACCAGGAAATTAAAAACTCCATTGAAAGCTGACTAAATGCCTTAAAAGAAACTAAGGATAGATTATCAAAACTTGAAGACAAGTTTTCAATGTATGATCATGAAAGGAAAGATCTTTTAAAAATAACAAGGAAACAGGCAGTAACAATACAAAGGCTAGAAGATGACAACACAATCTATAATTTAAGAATAAGAAATGTGAATGAAGAAGCAGGAATACATACAGGTGAATTACAAAGGCTATTCACAGAAATAGTTAAGGAAAACTTCCCAAGCATGGGAAAAGTAAATGACATTCAGTTATGTGAGGTATACAGAACTCCAACCACCTACAACCAAAACAGAGCTACACCCAGACATATAATAAGCAAGATACCAGAAATTCAACATAAAAACAGAATATTAAAAGCTGTCAGAGAAAAGAAACAGATTACCTATAAAGATAAGCCCATCAGGATCACAGCTGACTTCTCAACATATACCATCAGATCAAGAAGAGCTTGGAGTGAAATATTCCAAGCCCTGAAAGAAAATAACCTCCAGCCCAGATTGATGTACCCTGCAAAACTGTCACTAGAAATTAATGGAGAAACAAGAGGCTTCCATGACAAAGAGGAACTGGGGGAGTTTGTGACCACCAATCCAACCCTACAGAGAATACTGAAGGACATTCTAGAGAGAGAGAAAAAAAAATCAGGATTTTAGGAACAGTGACAGAAAGGCCTCAATGAGCAGGGCAGGCAGTAGAATGAAGGAGAAAAGTACACAAACAGGCAGAAAAATAGCATAGCAGAAATGAGGCAGAGAAGGATGGCTAGAATCTCTAACATAGATGGCCTTGATACACTATATTGTTAATAGTACACCAGGATTTAAAACCCACATTACTCACATTACTTTGCTTAGATGTAGTATATTCTGTTCCAGTCATTCTACCTGTACTAGATTTGAGGGTACAAACAGTAATCTGGAAAATAACAGGATATAGTATGGTAATCATCCTTAACTTCCTATTAAGTCAATCTAAAGCTCTGAAAAACCTACACTGTTTTACCATGACTGATTGTAATCGAATCTGGTTTGTTGGATCGCTGTTTTGTATTGATAGATTTTATTCAAAGCTGTTATGATTGATAGTATCAAGTCTGAGAGTATAGGCAACTGCACTTAAGATGACAAGATTTACTAGCATATCCACTCTGGTTTGATTATTACCTGCCTTTGAAGTTTTATACTGTCTACAATGTTTTATTTTTACTAATATTGTTATGTACTGCTATATTCATTTATGCCTGATGATATAGGCAATTCTATTGAAGATAATAAGAAACAACACAGCAATAATTGTAGATCACCTTGTACTGTGGTTTTATACGACTTTTTGGTTTCATGTTTTTATAGGAATTTGTTTTGTTTTGTCTTACTAAGTTTTGTTATTCCCTCTAATACAGAAAGAATAGAAATACACATAGAGATTCATGCATGCATAGCTGTTTACACTCTCACTGTTTGACTACTTCGTATGCTTTAATTTTGTAACTTGAACAACTATTTCTAAGAGAACAATATGTAATTTATCAACTAGTGATTTCTTATTGTTTATCTTTTTTCTGAAATTCTGTATTATCTCTACCCTTTACATGCTTTTCTTCTCTTTAAATAAAAATAAAAATTCAAAAAAAAGAAGCTCCAAATAGAAATTCAGGAGGTTAAAAATTCTATCAAAACTGTGGGCAGCAGAAGTGACCAATGTGAGTACAAAGTGTCATAACTAGAAGACAGAGTTGTTGCTGGTGACTAGTTAATGTGAGATATCTTAGAAGCAACCACAGAACGTGAAAATAGGTCTAACAGTTCCTTGGTAACACAGGAAACACTCACCTAAGATTGATTGAATTAGCAAGATATGAGAAGAAGAAGACAGTGCAAATAGCATATAAAATCTGAATAATTAAATAATGGCAGAAAACTTTCCAAATAAGGGAACCTAACATTACATACAGATAAGTGTATAGAATTCCAAATAGCCAAGATCAGAAAAGAATCTCTACACAGCACATCATAGTGAAAATCCTAGAAGTTCAACACAAGAACAGAATCTTAAAAGCAATTAGACAAAAGCAACACATGAATGTAAACTCATTTTTTTAAATTTAATTTGCAGGTTGATACCTGCAAAGTATTTTATGATAAATGTTTTCATGACAAGAGCATCCAAAGAAATTCATAACCACCAAACCAGCACCACAAAGAAATTCTCAAGGATATGGCAGAAAAAGACTATAGCAAAAAATGACAGTGACAACAAGTGACAATGGCAGCAGGTCCAACAGGATGAATACACCAGGTAGAAGAGAAAGGTAAAGAATCAGCAATGGGAATATAAGAAAATCACAGGAATAAGTCAGTAACTCAGTAATGTGAATGGTTCTGATTCCCCAATTAAAAGACTGTCAGAATGGATCAATAAATAAAATCCAGTGGTACTCTGTGTGCAAGAAACAAATTTAACCTAAAAAGAAACTCATTGAGTAAAAACCAAAAGATAGAAAATAATATCTTGCACAAGGAGAACTAAAAAAAATCAAGGTATTGGTCTCTTACATTCAGACAAAGTGGACGCCAAGCCAAAACTGATCAAAAGAGGTAAAGATGATCACTGGACAATGGCTAAGTGAACAATCCAATGGGAAGAGACAGCAATTATTGACATATATGCACAAAACAATGACATATTTAACTTCACAAAATAAGTACAACTGGAAAAAAGACAGGTAAATATAAACACAATTATAGTGCAGAACATCAGTACCTCACTCTCACAAACAGATCAACTAGATGAAAAGTCAAAACAGAAAGATCAGAGTTGAACCAAAACTTCAGACAAATGGGCTTAATAGATATCTATAGACTGTTCTATCAAACAACAAAGAAATACATATTCTTCTTAGAATTCACATTCTTCTTGTCTTGGTTACTTTTCTCTCATGGCTGGGACAAAATACCCAACACCCAAGTGAAGGAAGGAAAAGTCTATTTAGCTCACAGTTTGTGGCGGTTTCAGTCCATGATCAGCTGGCTCCAAGGCAGAGTGGTGTGGCACTGGGGCAACACTCCAACACAGCAGAAGACAGCAAAAACAGTGAGAGCAAAATGCAGGGAAAACAAATCTCTTCTCCCTTATACTGTAAGCAGGCTGCCACCCTCCTCCCAGGGAGGGTGTACTGCTCACACCACCTCCATACCCTTCTCTTGCACAAGTTGAGGATGTTTATAAAGTAAGGACCCTGCTTCCTCCTGAGTTGCTTAGTTAAGCTTCTAAACTTCTTAAGTTGACATAATGTATTGACCATTACACTCTAGCATATGAAACTTTCTCCAAAATAGACCACAAACTAGCCAAATAAACCAAACATAAGTAAATGCAAAAGAATTGAAATTGTCCTATCATACTATCAGATCACAGCACAATGAAAGTAGAAATTAACAACAAAAGAAAACACAGAAATTTTGCAAGTGAATGCAAACTAGATAATGTACCTTTAAATAAATAGTGGGATACAGAAGAAATCAGGGGAAAATAAGACAATTTCTAGAACTAAGTAATAATGCCAATACAACATACCAGATTTTACAGGACACAATAAAAACAGTCGTAAGAGGGAAGTTTATAGCAGTTAATGCCCGCATCACAGAAACAGAGCATGTCCCAGTAAAAAAAAGACCTAATGATGCACCTCAAGGTGCTAGAAAAACAAGAACAGTCTAACCCCAAAGATATTACAAGTAAGGAAATTATAAAAATCAGAGCAGAAATCAATGAACTTGAGATCAAAAAGTAAGAAGAATCAGTGGATTGAAGAGTTGATTCTTCAAAAGTATAAACAAAATAGACAAAACCTTAACCAAAATTTTAAAAACCTCTATCAATGCAATTCAAAATGAAAAGGTCGAATCAAAATAGGTCATGACCAAATAAAAAAGATTACTAGCAACTATCTTGCTAACCTGTATGCCAGTAAACTGGAGAATTCAAAAAAAAATGGGTGAATTCTTAAATACATACAAATTACCAAAACTGAGTCAAGATTTAAACCCTTGAATGATCCAGTAATAGATAATGAAATTAAAGAAGTAATAACAAGCCTAGCAACTCAGAATTCAAGTCCTGCTGGATTCACGGCTGAATTCTACAAAAAATTTCAGGAACAATCTAAGATCACTACTCTTCAAGCTCTTCAGGGAAACTGAAAGAGAAGGAATATTCCCAGTCATTCCTAGAAGGCACCATTACCCGATTCCAAAACCAGAGAAGGATGCAACCAAAAAAGTGCAGCATGTTGGACCTTGGGGTGCTGGGAAAACAGGCAGCCAGTTCACCTCTCTGCTGGGCAGCTGTGAGCCTACCGGGGCGCAGGCTAAGAATCAAACATCCACTCCCACCCGCAGCAAGTGAGAGCCAGAGATCTGAGCATCTCTTGCGAGTCTGACTATATGCGATATAGCAAATAAGGGGGATTTTCTTCTGCCATCTCCTTGAGGGCAAATATTTTTATCTCTGTTTTGCTCTGTTCTGATCAATGGTATCGATCTATTCAATATTCCATTTTTATAATTTTGGTATTTCCTTTGATATCCCTTCACCTGATTGAAGGAACAACTATTGTGAAGAAAACCAGATATACCTATTGCTATTATCCTGGTAACCTGCTGTGAGGTTCTGTACCAGTTTCTCGGCACTGCCTCAGTTGGCTATGTCATGTCTTGTTCTGCTGTATTTTACTACCTTCAAAATAAAATAAATAAATAAAATTAAAAATAATAATAAATAAGAAAAAAATTTAAAAAGTAAATAACAACAAAACAGATCAGTAAGGTACTGAGCAACATGAAACATGATATAACTAAGCAGATAATGGACTTAAAAAGCAAAAGGAAGAAAAGCAAGTGCTCTAAAGGATATAACTCCATGTATTTTTAAGGGTGTAGAATTGATAATTATGTTGCTAGGTTTTTGTTGGATAAGAGAACAGAACTGTCTGCAGCCTCACTGTTTGAATGTCCACTATGTATGCTTTAATTTTGTAGCTTGAACAACTACATCCAAGAAGACAATATGTGATGTATCAACTAGTGATTTCTTACTGTTCATTTTTTTTGAAATTCTGTATTGTTTCTACCCTTTTTTTCTGTTTTTCTCTATTTATCCCCTCTCTTTAAATAAAATTTTTTTAAAAATGAATATAAATGCAAAATTCCTCAAAAAATACTGACAAAGTAATGCAATGAATTATCAAAAGGGTTATGCATCATGCCCAAGTAGGTTTCATCCCGAGGATGCGAGAATAGTTCTCACACAAACAAGAAACAAGGACAAAAATCACACACAATCATGTCAACAGGTTTTTCAAAAAGCCTCTGACAAAATATAAATCCTTTCATGATAAAATAGACACAGAAAGACCTTACCTCAATCTGATAAAAGTCTGTGGCAAACACCACCAACATCGTGGTGAAAAATTGAAAGCTTTCCCTTCAAAACCGGGAAACTACAGGGATGTCTATTTTCACCATTCAATATACTACACAAAATATTAGTAAGAGAAGTTAGGTGAGAAAAATAAATAAAATGGATATGCATAAAAAAGAAAGAAGTCAAATTATCATTATTTGCAGATGACATGATCCTCTACACAGAAGACTCAAAACACTCTGCTGAAAGATCCATAAAATTAAATATTATATTCTGCAATGTAACAAGAATACAAAATCAACCACAAAGATCAATAATGTTCCTGTAAACAAATAATGAACTAATAAATCAGGGAGAAAATACCATTCACATTAGAAACAAGAAGAATTAAATACTGAGGAATTAAACTAATTAAAGAATCATAATACCCATGGCCTGGAATTTAACTGTCGATGGTGTGCTTGTTTCCAGCTGAAACCTCCTAAGCCTGGCCTTTCTTGTCTGCATTTCTACCAGCATTCTGGTCTTCTGAGCTCTGACCAGACTCTTCCATCAAGCACGACTTACAGAATTCTACGCTCCTGCAGCCATTATCTCCAAACCTTTCCAAACCCCTTCTGTGAACCCCTTCTGAAAGCTTCTGAACTTCATGGTCAGACAACAGCCAAGGCCGTAACCTCGGGTACCAAATTTGTCTTAGTTACTTGCCTCGTTCCTGGGAATTAATACCCAAATCCACAATTTAAAGGGGAAGAGGTTAGCGTCACTTCACATTTCGGTCGATGATCTTCTAGCTCCAAAGAAGAAACAGAATGGCGGAGGGGAATGACAGTAGAACACCTGCCCACGTCATGGCAGTTAAAAAGCAAGAGCCAGGGGTGGGACCAGGAAAAAGATGGGACTTTTTGGTTCATATCCCCAGGGACCCACCTCTTTTGACCAGGCTGTGTTTCCTAACAACCAGTCAGCTGTGGTGCCCGTGACCAGTCCCCTCCCATCAGCTCAGTCTCTGACTGGGTGAGGCTTTCAGGGTACATTTGGACATAAACTAGAACAGAAACACACGCTTCCGTTTTCTTCTTCTGGTAAGTTGGAATGTAAAAATGTTGGCTGGTGCCTGAGTAGCCATATTGGATTATGAGACACTTCAGAACGGAAGCCATGCTTTGCAGATCAAAAAGAGAGAAAGGTCGAGATAGAAGGAGTCTGGTTTCTGACACCATGGAATATCCCTCCAGTCAGCTTGGCCTGCCGACTCCGGCTTGGATATGAAAGAGAAACTAACTTTTACTTTGCTTAAGCCTATTATTTTGAAATTTCTGTCACTCACAGACAAATCTAAACCTATCTCTCTGTAAGATACAAGGGAATGATACCCAATATGGCATCTTCTGTCTGGGAACTACTTGTTCCTTGTTAGAATTTAGAAAACAGTGCGATGTCTTGCTGCAGAAACCCAGGAAATCCCCGTTGCACAGACCAACTGCACAGAACCTCTTTTCCACAGCACTTTTTAGTCTTCTTTCCTAGACAGATGATCCAGAAATCTGAAAGCTCCTGTCTACAAAATCCCATGCAAACCAAATGGAATTAAGAGATGAAGTCATGGCTACTAGAAAATAAGATTTAGGGCTGGCTATTCCAGGAATCCTTAGCAGAACTGAGCATGACATTGGCCCATAATAAAATCAATTAGTAAATCAAGTGCATTTGATCAAAGGCCTATTAAATGAAAATGATACACATGCATGATCTGAACCTCCTGGAACCATTACATCGCATCCCTTCTTGGCAGCACCAGCATGAGATCACTGAGCCTTGCCTTCCGTGCGTGCATTCACTCAACAAATATTTGTTGCTTGCATATTTTCCAAGCACTGACCTAGGCCTCCATGTCCAAGACAGTCAGGGCCACGCCCACCACTGATTCTGTGTTCTGTTAGGAGACCTGAGCAGTAAACAGCGGGACCAGAGCAAAATAGATGCAAAAGTGAAACATTAATAATAACGGAGCAGAAAGGCTCTCGGGAGGTACTGTAAGAGATTATTCCAGGGAGGCCTGTTTCAGAGAGGTGTAGAAGGAAGATCTGATCTGCAAGGTACCCGCTTTTTAGTTTATGAGTTCCTCTGCGCGGCACGCAAGGTTTACATTCTGGTGTGAGGTTCATAACACACCCCGGTTCCCTCTGTTCAGCTCCTTCCCCTTTTCTCCCTCCCCATCTCCCCAGCCCTGACCCCCTTCATTTATTTTGTGCATGTTTGCAGTGCACAGCATTTAGATTCCTTGTGTGGAGCTGGCGCATGCGCATCACACACCGCGATTTCTTTCTTTCATCTCTTAACCCTTCCCTCCCTCCATCGCTTGACCCCCTTCCCCTTAGGGGACATCAGTACGAACTCTTTACAATACAGGCAGGTGTGTATATCTGGGCCAGCTGTGCCTGGTGTACGGGAGAAAATCGTGAGCTGAATTTAGAGAAATGAGCAAGACAAGCCTCTGTGAGTAACTCGTTCTCTGTAAAGGCAGTTACACACTCTCAAGAGCTGATTTTTCAAGAGTCTGTAGGCCTATCGCTAAACACAGCCATGATGCAAACTAAATTATGCAAACTTGCTATTGGATAAATTATATTAAAAAATGTCAAATAAGTACCCAAAAAACCATCACTTCCTGCTCATTCCACTCCACCTTCTTGCCGCCTGTCGTTTATGATTATTTACATTACTTTCACGGCCTTAAATGATAGAAAACTCTCACAGCCCTATGCCACAGCCATCTCTTTCCACCTGCGGGTTCTGTGACATCCAGTGGGCAGCTTGGCATCCGTTACGGTGTGGGCGTGAATATTTACACCATGGAGATCAGCAAGCACTGGAGCAGCAGGGTGGGAAGGCTGCTGAACCCCCACTGGTCACAGACTGTGGTAACAAAACCACAGGTAGGGCTGCACCCAGGGGCCTCCGTGGGCAGGACAACGGTATCATTTGGGACCCGAAGATGCTTAGTGACAGAGCAGGCTCCACCACGGACTAACAGAGCAGGAACGTCACATCCAAGCAGAGAAGAGCAAGCGTGGTCTGAAGAAAACTCCAGAGTCATTGCTGGGAGATGGGACTACGTATAACAGCCAGGCTCGGGAGCAGGAGGTGATACGTGGTGTAGTTTGGATAAGTGTACCCCCAAAGCTCGTATATAGAAGGCTTGACCCCAACCCATGGTGCAGTGGAAAGGTGACAGAGACCAGATAAAGGAAATCAGGTCATCGGAGACGTGTCTGTGAAGGGTGTATTGGCTCCTGGATCCTCCTCCTCCTGTCTCCCTCCTTTGGGCTGGGTCACCATGATGTCAGCCGTGTCCTCTGCCTCATTCTCCTACCATGGCATATTGTCCCAGGAGAGCTCCAGAATCAATGGGAATGATCAACCATGAACTGAAACCTCCAAAATCATGAGCCAAAATGCACCTTTCCTGTTTTTAAAGTGATTGTTTCAGGCACTTTGTCACAATGATGAAACCCTGACTAACACCAGACTCAATTGGTCAACCCAGGTACCACCTCTTCTAGGGAGCTTTCTCAGACTGAATGCACCCCATCAAAAGTAGTCACCCCTCCTTGGCCCAGACAACACGCAGAAATGTTCTCTATAAACTCACAAACTCTGAACGGGGCTTGTTTTAACCCTCTTGCTTCCTCCCATGCTACGCAATTATTACTATTTCCAAATTCCCAAGACTAAGCAGAGAGCCCGATGCATATGAAGTGCTGGAGTCTTAGTAGTTTAGTCAGAAATGTAGCAAAATGTGAACAGACTTATTCAGGGAAAGATGATTCTAAAAATTAAGAAATGAAATAAAATCTTCAGCAAAAGGAATAATTAAATTCATTGTAGTTCACTCACAGATGTAGGAAAAATTTTTAAGATCATAGAAGTACGAGCTCTTAAAAAACACAAAGTTTTTTACTGACAAAGCATATAAAGCCTTGTATTCTCCATAAAATAAATGTCAAGAAGTACACACCCACAAAAATAAAATGAACCTAGGGAGATAAACTCTGTCTAAAAAGTGGGAATAAGAGTGATATTTGTCATAGTCACACTTTGCCATTTAAAATATGAAAGGAAGGAAGTTGCAGTGAACAGGTAGCCCTCTGGAGAACTTGCCTATGCCATATTGAATTTTTAGATACATCCTGTGACTCTATTGTTTCTATTTCATTCCTTCTGGATAGAGACTGATATTTATTTAGCACCTAGATATATATTCAGTGCCAGCCATGCTACACATTCTTTTAATCTTTGCTACACTCAATGAGACTGATGTTTTTAAGGTTTCCCATTGTGTAGATGAGGCGTCTGAGATAGATAATGTGATCTTGTGAGAGAGAAAGCAGAAGACACACCATCGAGATGTTGGGGAAATCTCCATTACCCTCTCCTCAGGCTCCTGAGGGAAATCAAAGTGCTCAGTGGAAAGGGAAGGTGACATAAGCAGCCCTGTCCACTCAGACAACCCAGTCCCACGGGGCTGCAGGTTTGACCCTTCAGCAGCTTGGATTTTGGGGGTCACAGTCCTCACTGATCCAGCATGGGGTTCGGGGAGAACACCTAGGCTCACCTAGGAGGACGCATAGCTCACCAGACCATAGGTTGCTTAGCTTCTTGGTAAGGCAGAGTCTTGATGCTGGGTATGGAGCCTTCCTCTAATTCTTCCACGTCTTTCTCATGAGAGGAAGCAGGAGGTTGGACTCCCAGGTTAAGAAGATATGTGAGGGAATAGAACTGAGATAAATCTATCTAATCTAAAACTTAGCCCTTGTTGCAAGACAGGCATTGTCCTGGGTTCCAGGGACACAAGTGCTTCCCTGAGTTCATGTCCTGTTTAGGGAATGAACATTAATTGAATTACAGGAATACATTCAAATGGACAATAGTAACAAGCATCACAAAGGAAAATATACACGATGCTCTGATAACTCTTCCCAGTAGTGTTTTTCACCTTATGGTATAAAGTAGAAAATATTTAGATGAAAGAGGAAAGGAAAAACCTAGAACTTTCTGGAATCTTCCAGGCAAAAAGATAGCATGAGCAGAGGCCATTTGGTAGAAACAATGGAGAATCTGGCTGACAACACAAGACTGTGCAGGGCTTTGCAGAACCTGGGGAGGGGATCTGTTCTTTACCCTGAAAGGGTTGGTAACCACAGGAGAATGTAATCAGAGGGTGGCAGAGGGTGCTTTGGGGTAAGACCACACTGGCCATGGTCGGGAGGTAGAGGGGTGGTGAGGACACTTATGAGCGACCCCAGCTGTCCAGGCAGGAGACGACCTGTTACCTTGGACCAAGCAGTGCTGATAGCGGAGATGAAGAGAATAGAAAGACAGAGAAAGAGGAGAAAGACTGGGGAAAGGGGTCAATTTAGATATGGTGGCAACATGGGAAACAGGCCTAAGACGCTTCCTAAGCTGCTGACGAGGTAGAGACAACAGCACCCCGGGAGAGCATGCCACGGCCGCTCCGGGAGGTCTGGAGCAGTGCGCTGGACCTAGTCTCCCTGGGCTGACCACTGAGAAGCTCCCTCTGGAACAGGACCTCACCGGGACATGCAGGTTAAAGAAGATGAACCTAGGCCTTCCTTCCAATGGTGTGTTTCTAAAGCTGATTTCTATTTATACTTTACAGTTCAATTTGTAGGGTATTTGCATGTGCTTTGTCTACTAGATAGACACCAATGTTTTCATTCTGAAAATGAGGACCTAAAGGTTCACCTGAAGTCACACAGGGAATCTTTGTCCAAATCCAATGGCCTCTTGACTTTGTTCCGGTCATTCATTCGTTCATTCGTTCATTCCTTTGGTATTTGTTTGTGTTGTAACCTACTCACGGGCACCAGAGACAGATTCATCACGGAGCTAATGAAGACAAACGTCAGGGTCCTGTGTCTGTCTATACAAGCTTCAGGCCTCGTAGGGAACCCTGGGCATAGCTTGGCCTACTTACGGGTCGCCGTCTGTTTTATAACGTTTACCAAAGTCAGACAGTTGAACCACAGCTAGTTAACACCATCTCATCTCGAGTCTTACAACCGATGGGCCCACAGCCACCTTCGAGACCCAGAAAAAAGGAGGCGAGGCGACATCTCTTGTGCAGGTCACAGATGTGATTCTGTTTCTTGAGACACTTTCACGGACCGGGCAGTGGTCACTGGTCATCTGGAGGTAAGAAGGGCCCACAGTGGGTCTGGAGAGCACGTTGTTCAGGGTCTGCTGTCCTCAAACCCCGCCTCACACCACCTCTCTTTGTCAGGGTTAAACCTGATCAGAAACTAGACAAATTACAAATGTTCTAGTCTTCCCTTTTGTGATGAAAATTGTGTGAACTCAATTTATCATAACTCCCAGATTTGCACGGCACCAACCCAAAATTCTTCTCCTAATAACTAGGATATTTGGGGTGAAATGATGCTCCAAAAACACCCACACTGTCAATAATAAAAATAAATTTCAATCCTATGTTACAGAGAAGATGAATTATCTTTTCAGTGTCTGAAGATTATGCAAGTACAAAGAACAAGATGACAAAAAATATAGAAGTTCCTATAGTTTATTAGGCAACTTATTAATAAAAACACAATAAAACCTTGGTTTGCAAGCATAATTTGTTCCTCAAACACGCTTGTAAGTCAAATTACTTGCTTATCGAAGAAAATTTCCCCATAAGAAATAATGGAAACTCAAAGGATTCATTCCACAGCCCAAAAATATTTATATAAAAATGATTAAAATACTGTAATGTGATACAAAATAATAAAGTGAATACAAAATACAAAGAAAAATAAACAAATGAACCTGCACTTAGCTTGGAAAACCTTCGTGGCTGGTGGTAGGGGTGAGGTTCATTATTGACAATGCTGCTGCCTACAGGCTGGGCGGAATCTCTTTTCCTGCAACTATGTTTCAGTTACAGTCTTCATTAGTGAAGCAAAATACCCGGTGTCCAGTAAAAAAGGAGGAAGGGTTTATTTAGCTCACAGTGTGTAGAGGTTTCAGTCCATATTTGGCTGGCTTCAAGGCAGGGTGGCAAGGCAGAGGGGCATTGCAGAGGAGAAACAGTCCACAGCAGAACAAGCAGGAAGTAACCCTCCTGCAATCCTAAATATCCACCCAGGCTTTCTAGCCGTAGAGTAAATGATGCTCACACCCGGGAGGGGCAGCTTCCAGCTTAGCGTCCCACCATGAATCACTGCCAGCATCGCCCCATCCTGGATCTGGGTAGTGCACACCCTGGATCCAGCCACCTCCAAAAAACCCCACCCATGACCTCATGAGGCTTTGGGGGGCACATCTTGACACAATCCACTACAAACATTAACAGAGAATCTACCCAGTGACACCTGCTTTTGCCTCCTTTTCAACATTTCTCAGAAACGTGACAGTGCATACCCATCACTCGCCTGTGACAGCCTTATTCAGGGGATGCATTTCTACAACATTTCCCACATTTTCCAGTCCCCCTAATCTCATCTGAAGTGAGGGACTCGTCTGCCTTTCTACCTTCCTCCTCTGCTGATGAGATCTCCTCCATAACCTCTGGTTAGTAGGAGACGGTCATCCCCAATCCTGAAGTGAAAGACAGAGAACCATTGGCTCGTTGCGATCATGTGATGCTGGGCTCACACACTACTTGCACTGCAAGACCTCGCTCATTCATCACGGGGAAAGGTGTGAGGAATGTTTCCTTGGCTCCTGGAGCCCTCGAGGAAGCAGCTACACACAATTCCAGAGGTTCGCTCTATGTTAGTCCTTTATCTGGAATCTGTGATATCTTGTCAGAGTTTAATAATGGATAATTTCCTCAGATTTCTGTTTTAAACACATGCTTATCTGTTCTGCTTGATTTTACATTTAAATGGGTTTTATTCCTTTTCCTCAAGAAAGCCCCAGAGTTTTACAAACTTCAGGGTTTCTAAGTTTGAGTCTACCCCGCACATAGAAGCTTGGGGACCCATATGGGAAAACACCTGCAAATTGCTCCGGGGGAGAGCAGAGGATCAGAGAGGAGTGGAAGCAGGCGGTCAGCTGGGACCTGGACCGAACAGCTGGAGGCCCGCTTGCCTGGGGGTTGGCGATTGGGGAAAGAAGGCGATTGCCAAGGAAAGGCGCAGGGTGGGATTCTTCAGTAGAAAGTGTATCCCGAGTGTCACACAGATGTGGTCTTCGGGCACAGATCTAAGGGTCGTGGAGCTCTCCTAAGGCAAAGCTCTGCTGACCTCAGTGTGGGAGCCCTTCTTGCTCTGCCTCGTCCCTGAATTCCCTGGGCATAGTCACCGGTCCCACCCTTCATTTTCCCTCAGCACAAGGCTGATGCTCTGGTTTTGTTTCAGAATAGCCTTTTCCTCGCCTTCTTGGGAAAAAAAAGGAGTAGGATCTGAACTCCCTGAAAGAGGAGCTGAATGTGTTTTGAGTCTCTGCCCTGGAGTCTCTCACGCGCTTGGCCTGTGTAAGAAACCACGCTTGTTCATGCCACAGTGCTTTTAAGCTGCAGTCTGAGGGAGGCCTTGTTCTGGACACTGTGACCCACTAGGAAGCGACGTAGACACGGTCTCCACCCTCCCGCACTTTCCAGCCTAGTGTTTGTCACAGGACTGCAGGAAGGTTGCTGTGTGTGTGGAGCAGGGTCAGGAAGAAGGTTGAAGGCAGGCAGAGTCTGTCCCCTGCAGTTCATCTCCTACAGCTCTACACTGACATTGTGGGGATATGATGGTGTTGCTTCTCTGCTTCGATTTTCCCAGTCCATCACTCAGAATATCTGCCTGTCAATCAAAACGGCCATAGCCCAGCCCACCTGCCCAGCTGACCCAACCCTGCAGCCCTCGGCACACTGGTCCCTGCTCTTCCCACTCTGTCCTGTCTCCCACATTTGTGAAAATATTAAGGAGGATTTCGACAAGCTAAGAACCCCCCCAGTGTGGTTCTCAGTATCGACTAAATATTTATTAAGCGCCTCGAGCAAGCTCTGTGTGCCCCTTGGAGAGAAGACCTGATGGCCTCCGTGAGGCCAGAGAGTCACATAAAAAGGTCACTGGGGATGCTACGTGTTATGGTTTAGATCCAAAACGTTCCCCCCAAACCCCACGTATTTGGAAGGTGACTGGATCATGGGGAGCTAGGACCCACGGAGGAAGTCGCCAAAGCTCAGCATGGCGTTACCAGCTGAGCATGGCTGGAGACGGTCAGGGGAGGCTGGAGCCAGACAGGTGTGCTCTGCCCTCTCCCTCTGCTTCCCGGCCATGGCTTGGACAGCTGTCCTCCACCCGGCCCATCCTCTGCGCTCTTCCTGCCTCGGGGCCAGCTGCCGTGGACTGAAGCACTGGAAACTGAGTCAGATGCAGTTCTCTTCCCTGAAGCCATGGCTATTAGGTATTTTATCCCATCGACAAAAAAGTGACTAACACACTAGGTGACCTGTGCAAAGACAGAGATGGATACTTTTGTTTTTAACCCATTAAATTAACCTAATATGTTTTTCATTACACTTACTTTGGCCTAGAGTCATACATCTTAGACTGCTAATCAGTTTTTTTTGCTAACAAGACCATCTAGTCATTCAACAAGCACTAATGGAGCGCTGACCTGGTCCCAGACACCCTGTAGAGTGCTGGTATGGGACTGGGGTGAAGCAGAGTCCTCACTATGGAGTCTGGAA
Source organism: Hydrochoerus hydrochaeris (assembly GCA_004027455.1). Lineage (NCBI taxonomy): Eukaryota > Metazoa > Chordata > Mammalia > Rodentia > Hydrochaeridae > Hydrochoerus > Hydrochoerus hydrochaeris. The sequence goes on from PVLA01005589.1 coordinate 55,428, forward strand.
GGCAGAGGGCACTCACCCTACGGACGAGGGAGGCTATGGGGAGCTTTTGTTGGAGGAACAGGATGGAAAAGATGACTCTCCCTGGGATGCCAGCCTGCGCCTGAGTCCCCAGGAAGGGGAAGCCCGATGCCCCGCAGGAAGCCAGTCAGGCCAAGTGGGCCGGTTCTTCCTCATGCAGCCTCTTTTGTGTTCAGGCCTAAAAAAGAGTAGACGATGTCCACCCACACAGGGAAGGGCCGTCTGCTCTGCCCTGTGTACTGATTCAAGTGTCGGCGCCAGCCAGGGGCACCTCCAGAGACACACAGATGTCTACCCGTGTATCAGGGTGGTGGGAACGCTGCCGTTCCGAGGACTCAGCGGGGGGCTGGACCTCAGGGGCGTGAGAGTCCCAGGTGCAGACGACTGTCAGGACCCTGGCGAGGGTGAAGACTGCGTTTTTAAAGGATACACAGGTCTGTTATCTGTTACGGGTTATGAGTCCATCTAACTAATGTTCCCCACTGAGCTGGAGATAAACAAGACCGGGGAGAGGCAGAGGAGGTTTAGAGAGCAGAGGAGGCATCAGGCTGAGGAGGATCTAGATGACAAAACAGTGGAGAGGGAGATGGAAAGTCACCATATCCAAGGTGGACCTGTTCCAGGCCAAGACGGAAAGCAAGGATGGTGCACGCCTGTAATCCCAGCGCTCAAGAGGCTGAGGCAGGAGGGTTGATGTGAAATGAAGTCAACCTAGCACACCTGGTGAGGCTCTGCCTCAACAAATGAGACTGGGGAAGAGAGACAGAGGCAGAGACAGAGACTGTGACAAAGACGGAGAGGATGGATAGTCAGAGAGCAAGATAACAAGACTGAGAGGGACAGCTCAGAGGGTGGAGAGCGAGGGTGGTGTTGAGGTGGGAAGTGTTCTGCGGTCTGACTGGGTGGATCTAGGGTAAAGCGTCCGAATCTGAATTTTCAAAGCCTCTGCACACGTTTCCCCGCGGTGCCCTGCAGATGGCCGGAAGTTCATGGGCAGAATGCAGAGCTGCCTGGGTCCAAATTGCAGTTTTCTCAGTCCTCGCTGCAGTGTAACAAACGGCCGGCAGGTGGCGAGCGACCCACACACCCTCAAGGGAGGACTGAGTGGTTTCCCTGGCCTACACCCCCTGAGCCACTGACTGCCAGGAGCATCCTGCCTCCCCAGCAGAGGCGCTGCCCTGCTAACCCAGGGCTGCAGTCTGGCTGACCAGCACCTCTGCCCTCCGGCTGCCAGCAGCCACGAGGCTGCACCACCCGAAGCTCGGCCTGGCCTCCTGGGGCTGGACCGCATCCTGGCCCTGGGTTCAGGCTGGAAAAGCAGAGCACAGAGAGATGTAGGTTTCATCCCAGGCTGTGCCAGTATTGACTGTCAAGGCAGTGGGCAGGTTGCTGGGTGTCACAATCCTTAGCTTGAGAGAGGGTGGGCTTTTTTTTTTTTTTTGCTGTACCAGGGATTGAACTCATGACCTCGCACTTGCCAGGCAGGTGCTTATGCCACTGAGTTAAATCCCCAGCCCCAAGGGTGAGCATCTTGTCATCCTCGCAGCCTCAAACTTTCCAGAACCTTCCAGGCTCTTCCAGAAAGACCCCTTTCCAGGCATCTCACCTTGACTGGTGTTAACAGGCATGAGGATGTGTGTGCTGGGAAGCCCGGGCCCCATCCTTCTGGAGAGAGGGCCCTGGTGACTTTAAGATGTGCCTGTGGTCCATGGCACTTACCTAGATTTTAAATTTATTTAGACAGAATCAGGCAGATGGGTGAAGGTGAGAGTCAAAGACCTAGCAGAGGGTGGAGGAAGAAAGTGCTGTCTTCATGGTTTTGTGGTTGTGCTGTGCACGTAAAGGGGTTTTCTTCCTTTACATACACCCTTTTCTATCTACTAAACTCTCCTATTTTATCTTGAGATAGGGTTTCACTAAGTCACTGATTGCTCAGGCGGGGCTGGGGGATCCTCCTGCCTCAGCCTTGCAGAGTGCTGGGGTTCCAAGCGTAAGCCACCATCCCCCGCTTTGGTTAGGGTCCCTATGGTGGTTGTTTGGGAAATCAGAGTCCTCAGCACTTCACAGACATAACTCAGCCCGTCTTTGCTGCTGGTTCACTCTGGTTTCATGTCAATAAGCAGCACACCCGAGACACCCTTCTTCTTCCTCCTGTCCCTTCCCAGCTCAGGAAGACTGAAAAATCAAGCCCATTTCCTTTCCTGTTCAGGCTGCAAAACTGAGGCCTGGATGAGTGGCTTCCTGCCTAACCTGCCAGCCCAGTTGGGGTTCTGAGGTGCAGCAGTCACTCAGGGTGGGCTTCTGGCAGTCCCAGGTCGCACCACAAGGAGTCGAGCAGAGCCTGGACTTCGGGAAGTGGTGGTGGACGGGGCCGTGGGGCCACACAGTAGGGACACACGGCTGACCTCAGTCCCTTGGTAAACTGCTCCTGCTTTCGGGAGGTGTCAGGGGCACCTGCAGGACTCCAGGGCTGCCCTCACCCTGTTGTGCAGGGCACCCAGGGGCTCCCGGGAGCACCCAAGGGCCCCACAAAGACCAAGACCAGCACGGGTGCCTGGCAGCTGAGATCCTTTCCCAGTAAGGGGCCGGCTGAGACTGGCCAGGGCACGTGGACTGAACTTTCCCACAAAGGTCAGATCACCCCAGTGAACCCAGCAAAGGAGAGAAGGAAATCAGTAGAATGAAGGAAAGGGTTTGGGGACATGACTTTAAGAAGGGCCCATCAATTTGAGGGAAAAAATAAAAAGCAGCAGAGCTTTCCTTCCCTCTTTCCTCCTGTCTGCAAACTGTCACTTCACGTTAGCGCCAGCCCCCATCTGGCTCATTAGCATGAGCTGCAGCTAACAGGCTTAAGCCCTCTAATTATTTATTATGCCATCCCTGAGCGAGCGGGTAGCGACCTCGGGGAGCACTTGCCGGGACCTGGCCTGGCTGTGAGCAACCTCGGGGACCCCTGGGTGCAGAATGGCCAGTCCGGGTCTCCTAGTTGGCGGGGCAGCCATGGGGGTGGCTTCTCTGGAACCATCCGGTCACCAGTCACCCCTAGGAGGCAGTGCCACATCTACACTGGCATGCACTTTTCCACGGCCACCCGAGACCAGACCCCAAAGTTGCAGTTGTTTGCAAAGATAGGAGCACAGCACAGAGCCAGGGGCTGGAACTTGGGCTGGGTGGCACCTGGGGTGCATCCTTTAGGAGGGCCTGATGGGGGCACTGACCCGAAGGTTGCCCAGCTCCACCCCATCCCACATCCAACGAGGTCCACAGAGTTGGGCGGAAACCGGATGGAGGCCACTCCTGTCCACCGTTCTGTTCATAGAACAGTTTCCAAATACGTTAACTTCTGTGGGGTGCTTTCTCCTCCCACCCAATGGCCCTCTCCCCTCCCGTCCCCACTGGGAGCTGTTTTATGTCCCTCTGCGTTGTGTCAACTACTTTATCTTTATTCCTTGGCTCTGTCTGTCTCCATTCATCCCTTTTTGTGTGTGTGGCTTCTGAGGTCGACGTGGGGGCTCCTCGCCACCCACGCTACACTGGCTCCAGTGGCCGAGGTGTTTCAATACAAACCCCAGCGTCCAGTTGTCATATTAATTATTACACCGAGTAATGACTGAAATAGTCAAAATAAGGAGAGACTCAAGAGCGCTTTTTCTTGCTGTTGAAAGATTCAGCAAAGAAGCTGAGCAACAAAGCACTAATTGGTCTCCAGAAACACCCTGACAAGGCACGGAAGATAGGTTTCACATAGCCGTGTGATTGTAAAGGGGGGACGCTGTGAATGGACCCCACGCTTCTTTTCTAAACTCTCTTGCTGAGGAAAAAAAAAAAAAGGAGCCTCTGTTTGAATACTGCCCTGACCCTGGAATACTATCCCCGCCGGAGGAAAAATGCCTCATTTATTGTAAGTTTTTTTCTTCTTCTTCTTCTGTAGCTATTCAGGGTTCTCTGTGAAGAATCAGCTGGTTTTGTTTACCGTGAAAGACCTCTACTTTATTTTCGCTCTGGAAGGAGGCGGGAGCAGGCAGGGGTGGGCGGCCATGGCCTGGACCGCAGCACTGGGCTACTGTAACAAAACCGAGTGTAACAAATCCTACAAAAGTTCAGGACGTATTGATGCTTTGGAGAGCTATATAGATTAACGACTTTCTTTATGCCCATCCAAGGAAGGTATTTTATCATAATGTAAATGGGGCTTTTGAAAAAAATAATAAAGACTTAGCGTTGCTTATTTGGAGAACTTCAAAAGGGCTTGTGAGGGTGACTTCAAATTCCTCCCTCCCCCCGCTCCCCTGCCCAAACCTTTCCCCCCTGACCAAAAAGCCACAATAAAATATAGTTTGTGCCGTTTTTGTTTCGTTTGGCTAACTTTTTTCTTTTCAAGGCATATTGAAAAACGTGAATGGGGTCCTCAGGCGTCTGGGTCCCACACGCAGGTGCAGGCCCGGCTGCAGGGCCCGAGCGGGCTGGCGAGCCGGACGCGCTGCTGGTACTGTTGTGCCCTGGAGCCCGCCCTCCTCCCTGGGCCGGGGAGACCCCACTCACGGGGCGGCGGTCTCTCCTGAGGGTACCCTAGAAGGGAAGGGTACGCTAGGGACAGGAGACAGCACCCTGTGCTGTCGTGGACGTTTGCTCTAGGGTGGTCCCTGGCTGCGCACCCCACTGGACAAGGCCCCACGTTACAGCCACCAGAACAGCCCGTGACCTGCGGTACACTTGTAACTTCCGTGTTCACCCACTTTCCCCAAAGCATCTGAGGTTTCTGTGACTCAGGCCACCCCCCAACTCTGGATGGCACCAAAAACCTTGTAACTGAACCCAGAACCCAGAACCCAAGGGGCTTGTAGGCGCTTTGACTGTTTTCCATCTACTCTGAACGGCACTACACGGAGTGGCTCATCTCTGAGAACGTCTAGCTTCACGTCCACCGTCCACCCAAGAGAGCCTGGGGGCGGGGTTCCATAGAGGTGAGAGCGGCTTGGATCCCACAGAGCGCAGTCACACACTTCGGGAGCCGGGCGACAACATGCCACCGCCACAGGTGGTGCCAGTCTGACTTTGGGCCGTGAGTGGAAATTTAGCAAAGCAAGAGAGAGGCAAGGCACCGGGGTCTCTGGTCTTTGGGGTGTCAGATTCAAGTGGATCCCTGGGAAGCCATGCTCTCAATTAGATCCTGGGGTTCAGCGCACAAGAGGGCACAAGTATGACCCTGAAATTCCCACACGGAGTGGTCCAGATGCACAGAGATGAAGTCCTGTACTGAAAGAAAACGTGTCCCCTTTTCCTGAGTGACACCAAAAGGAGTTAGGGTCTTGCTTTTCCCACAGGCACAAGACCTAGACAGAGCACTGCGGGTGTGCAGCAGGTTGTGGGGATGGAAAGCCAGTCCTTGGCAGAGGGGCAAGCATGACAAAGCAGCCCCAGCAGCGCCTGACTGCACCCACTGAGAAGCGCCAGCAGGTGGACAGGCGGCGGGCCACTGTGCCACCCGTGGGTGATGCATCCAACGCTTCCTGCCTCGACTGGTTTTTCCACAGTGTGCAGATCAGTGGGACCATGTTCAAAGGTCCAGGTCAAGCAAAACTCTGGGGACTTGGTCAGAGCCAGGAGCGAGGGGGCCCGGTGTAGCCACAGGGTGCCGGCTGGGGACTCTGGGCCAGTGGCTGTGTTCCAGCCACTTTTCACGAGAGGGTCACAGAGCATGTCTGTGTCCTACTTTGGCCTGCTGTCCAGGTTACAGAAATATGCTCCCTCTCTCCGGCACCTTGATTTACCAGGATCACCACCGTTCTTCAAAACTAGAGGGAATATTTACCAGCGGTGCCTAGAGAGGAAGCTGGGCTAGCACTGGATCCCGCCTGGGTGGAGGGATTGTCACCTGGGGTTCCAGGACCCCAGGAGTAGAGCTTCCCCTTCTGATAGAGTCTGGATCTTCAGTATCTCTCCAGGACTCCCGTGTTTAAGTCACTGTCCCCAGGCCAGTGCTGATGGGCCGTCTTTGGTTCACCGGGGACACGGACGTGAAGCCATCTGTGGGAGCCCAGCCCCTTCCTCTTGGGCTACAAGGTGAGCCACCCTGCTCCACCAGGCACCTTCGCAAACCTCAGGTCCCAAACCACGGAGCCAAGAGAGCAGGGACTGAAACTTCCCAAACCTTGAGCCAAGACAAACTTCTCATAAATAAACTAACTCAGGTATTTAGTGGTAACGACGAAAGCTGGCAGAACAGCCTCCCACAAAACCTTTCTCAGGCGGGCTTTGAACACGACTTCCTACCCAGTCCAGAGTGTCCCCGTGTGCCACCCGAAAGCTCAAACCCTGCCATCAGGTGCTGTAAGTGTGGCCTGATGCAGGCAGGGAAACACACAGTGCAGTATGCGCCATGCTTGAGGTCCCGGCCTGGGGACCTGCCTTCCCTGAGCCTAGCTCAGCACAGGGCCAGTCTCTCAGAAGGAGGGCAGCCCTGGGTCACAATCCAGGTCACGGTGTCAGAGGTAGGATTCAGAGTTTATTCTTGAGCCTCAGTCCTTTCTCTTCCCAGAAGCAGAAACACCTAGCGCCTCCCCTTGGCGGCGCACAATTCTCAGGCAGAGACGCAAACCCCTAAGGGATACAGACATCACTGTCTTAGAAGGGGAGAGGAACCTGTCAGGGTGCACCTTCCGGCTGCAGGAGGAGAAAAAGCATGAAGTTTTGCAAACCCTGTGAGGTAAACCCGTGAGGTAGCAGACCTAGCGAGCAAAGGTGAAGACAGCCAAGTGGGGGTGAGCTCCCCGGGGAGCGGAGGGAACCAGTTCTAGTGGCTTTGCGTGGCAGGGTCATTCTTCCCGCAGTCATTTCTGCTGAACTGAAGCTAAGCACAAGGCTGGAAGTCCAGGCTGAACTAGGGGCTCCTGTTTGGACCCCATGTGTGTGTTTCTGTTCATTAGGGCTTTGGTGTAGACTCAGAGGCCAGCTGTCGTTCTGGCCATCCGCAAATGTCCTGCACTTCTAGGTCCGGTTTTTGAAATTAGTTTCTGGAGGCCCCTCCTGTGCAGATAAGGAAACTGAGGCAGGTAGAGGAAGAGGGGCTCCGTGAAGGTTACAGTTCACAGTGAGGGACTGGGGCCCTTTACTGAGTGGCAAACAACGGAGTCGAAGCTAGCAGGGGGCCAGGGCTCTTGCATGACCCGAGTCCAGAAGGAAAAAGAGATTCAGAGGAACAATGTCACCCACACTCCTGCCTCCCCCAAACTCTTCCTCACAGGGGCCCCCAGGCTTTTCTGGGTGCTGGCAGGGAGGCAGGCGGGGTTGAGAGTTCCTGAATGACCCTATTCCATCAGGGGCTGAGGCCCGAGTAGAGCTCCCCAGGCCCGGCTGCAAGAGTGTGACTCTGGAGGCCTGGTCACTCTGCATACCTCTGAAAAGACAAGCTGACTTTGGAGACCCCTCAGTTCCTTTCCTGGAGTGGGCTCATCCTTTGGGTAAGTCCAAGACCCCCGTAGGGCCCAAGGGGCCTTAGGGTCCAGAGGTTTGCAGAACTGACCTCTGCTGGCAGAATTAGGGCCTGTGCTTCCCACACCTAGTCCTCTACAGAGAGGAAACTGAAGCAGTGGTCACCACGACCACTGTGGCTTTGAAACTGCTTCAAACAGGCAGCTCCCGGGTCACCCTCCTCCGGGACCCTTCAGAAAGACCCCTTTCCACAAAGGGAAGTTCAGTTAGAAGCACCTGTGGCACTGAGTTGTCTTCCTTGGTTCTGGCCCTGGGCACTGACCAGCTCCTCACCAGGGCCCTGCTTCAGTCGCTCTGCCCACTGTGTCCCCAAGCGATCCGAAGCTGGACAGGGTCCTGCCTGAGCGCGCCAGGGCCGGGGCCCAGCGAAGGCGCCCGGGCAGGCGCCTCCCCCTCCCTGGCGGCGCCAGCACACGGCGGCCGCCGGGCTCGGCTCCCAGTCGCCTGCCACCGGCCCGCCCGGCACACGCCTGGGGAGGGATGGAGGCTGCGCCAGGCGGCCGGGCGGCGCGGAGGACCAACCCAGGAGGCTCGCCCCATCCTTCGCCGCCCCCAGCTTTCTTTTCCTGGAGTGTGGGGGCATAGAGCGCGGCCCTCATCAGGGCCCCCAGGCGGTCCGGAAATTACCCGGGGTCCCAGGGGGTGGAGGTGGGGGGAATGTTTCAGTAGGAAGCCCGCGGTCACGGGGGGAGGGCGGGGGCCTCCTGGGGCGCGGATCACACCCACCTCTCCACGCCCCCCGCGCGCGCTCCACGCTGGCTCAGCGGCCAGGCGCAATCCTGATTTTTAGAGCTGGGTGGGACAGCAGAAAAAGCATTTAATGAAACCGGATTTGGGTAGAGAGAGAGAAGCTAACAATGACCTCGAACCACGGGGGTGGCTAGAGGTCCCGCCGGGACTAGAACTCAAGTCTTCACAGGCTCCACAATTCTCCCACTGTCCTGACCGAGTTCCCCCTCTCGTCTTCCTAAACTTCAATCATAAATTAGGTTCCTCACCTCTGAAGAACCCCAGAAGAATAAAAGCGGGCAGAAGAAAACACCAACAAAATAGAAACCCAGCCCCCTTCTCCCCCACACTGCTCCCGGGTACCCCGGGTCACTTTTTCTATACAAATCTCCCCTGCATTTTGCTCTAAGTTCTTAGGGGACTCCGAGAACGCTTCACCCCCAAAATTTCCATCCACACACCCCAATTATCAGGGCCGTCCACCCCTCCTGCGAGGCCAGCCCCCGCTTTCCGGAGCCACCCCCGGCCGCAGCCCGCCCCGAGCGCGCCGCCTGTTTATTCAGCCGGGAGCCGGCACGCGCCAGGCGCACGCACTGCGACAACAAACCCGGCTGAATGGAGTTTGCACTGAGCGGGCGCGGGGACCGCGGGGGCGGAGGAGGCGGAGGGGACTTGGGGGGCGGGGGGAGGCGGGAGGCGGGGAGCGGACGCCGGCGCTCGCGGCAGCAGCGGGGAGCGGGGGCGAGGCGGGGCCAGGGCCGCGCATGGGGCTGGGTGTCCCGTTGAAAAGGCGGCCGCACTCCGGCGCCCCACACTCTCACTTCTGGCCAGGGAACGTGGAAGGCGCCCCGACAGGGAGCCAGTCGGGGAGGGCGAGCGACTGGAGGGCCTGAGAAAGAAAGGGGTTCACAAAATAATAAACACAGCCCGGGCCGAGGCCGAGGAGACCGAGGCGCAGGAGAGCGAGAGGCCGGGGCCGCGAGACTGCAGCGCGCGCTCGCCGCCGCTGACTTTTGCAGCTTCTTCCGCCTCTTATTTTTTTTTTTTTAATTCCAAGAAGGCGCGAGCGGCAGCCTCACACGCGAGCGCCACGCGAGGCTCCGAAGCCAACCGCGGAGGGCGGAGGGGCGGGAGGAGGAGGCGGCGGCGCAGAGGGAGGAGGACGCGCGTTGGCACCTGCTCCGCTCCCACTCCAAGGAGTCTCCCGGGGATTTGGCATTTTTTTTGAAAACTTCTCCCGAGGCGCCCTCTCCACCTCTCCTTCCTTCCTTCCTTCCTTCCTTCCTTCCTTCCTTGCTTCCTTCCTTCCTCCCTTCCTTCCTCCCTTCCTTCCCTCTGCGATCGCGCCCCCGAGCCCGGCCCGCGTCCCCCCGCGCGCGCGCCCCGCTGCCGTGCGCGCATGGAGAGCTCGGCCCCGATGGAGAGCGCCGGCGCCGGCGCGCAGCCCCAGCCGCAGCCCTTCCTGCCGCCCGCAGCCTGCTTCTTCGCCTCGGCGGCCGCCGCGCAAAGCGCGCAGCCCCCGCCGCTGAGCCCGGCGGCCGACGGCCAGCCCTCTGGGGGCGGTCACAAGTCGGCGCCCAAGCAAGTCAAGCGGCAGCGCTCGTCCTCGCCCGAGCTGATGCGCTGCAAACGCCGGCTCAACTTCAGCGGTTTCGGCTACAGCCTGCCGCAGCAGCAGCCGGCCGCCGTGGCGCGCCGCAACGAGCGCGAGCGCAACCGCGTCAAGCTGGTGAACCTGGGCTTCGCCACGCTGCGGGAGCACGTCCCCAACGGCGCGGCCAACAAGAAGATGAGCAAGGTGGAGACGCTGCGCTCCGCGGTCGAGTACATCCGCGCGCTGCAGCAGTTGCTGGACGAACACGACGCGGTAAGCGCCGCCTTCCAGGCCGGCGTCCTGTCGCCCACCATCTCTCCCAACTACTCCAACGACATGAACTCCATGGCCGGCTCCCCGGTCTCGTCCTACTCGTCCGACGAAGGCTCTTACGATCCGCTCAGCCCCGAGGAGCAGGAGCTGCTGGATTTCACCAACTGGTTCTGAGGGGCTCGGCCCGCTCAGGGCCCGGGGCGAATGGAGTTTGGAAGTAGGTAGGTGGCCCCGGGGGTGCGCGGGGAGGGGAGGTCTTCCCGTCTCGCTGCTCTTCCTCCCTTTGAGGGCCCCTGGCAGGGAGAGGGGCTGTCTCCAGGGAGATGGAGGTTTTTTTTTTTTTTAAAGACTGTTAAAGTTTGCCAATTTCAACGCCAGTGTTCGGTCCAGCACTGGCGTCTCAAAGCGGCTTTGCCCAGGTCTCCAAAGAGGGTGGGTTAGGACCCAGCTGCGTGCGGAGGCGCTGGCCGCCAGATGCGGGGACTTGTCGCGGAGGGTCCTCCAGCCGTCGCGCTGCTCTCCCGGACGTCCCTGGCCTCTCCCGGGACCCTCCGAGTTCACGTCCACACTAATCTCTCCGTTCTGTTTACCTTGCAGGGTGAACCGCAGCACAATCTGCATCTTTAGTACTTTTCTCTTCGGCGGTGTTGGGAGGGAGCAAGACAATAAATAAAGGAGGAAAACACACAAACACAAACAAACAAAAAACAGGCCACCGACCCCAACGCCCACTCATCCATGCATGCCTGAGAAGCGAGGTGCTCAGAAAAGAAGGGTGCGCTCAGAATTGTGGCTTGCAGTGCCAGCCTTCGCTGGGATAAGAGCCGACTGGTACCCGAGGCCAAGTCCGAAGTGGCTCGCTGGCCCAGGCTGTGGTCTCCGTGGCGGGAGCTGCCCGCGCTCCTCAGAACACCCACCCACCGCCACCAGGCTGGGCGGCCAGCTCGGTGCCCTCACCCGGCCCTCTCTCCAGGCGAGCGCAGGGCTCAGCTCTCTAGAAACGGGTTCATCACAGTGACCCGGCCTGGCCTTGGTCTGCAGTGAAACTCAGTCCCCTGAAACCCCTCCCCGAGCCCGACCCCTCCTCTCCCACCGTCTTTTCTACTGTTTTCATCATAGAATGCTTCCAATCTTTTGTGAATTTTTTTATTATAAGGAAAATCTATTTGTATCTATCCTAACCAGTTTGGGGATATATTAAGATATTTTTGTACATAAGAGAGAAAGAGAGAGAGAGAAAAAAAAATTTATAGAAGTTTTGTACAAATGGTTTAAAATGTGTATATCTTGATACTTTAACATGTAATGCTATTACCTCTGCATATTTAGCCCTGTAGTTCACCTGACAACTGCCAGTTCCCTTCTGTGGTTTTTGTAAAGAATTCTCCTGATAGGTGAGCTCAGAATGCCGCCGGATGCCCTTCAGCACCGATGTGTCTTACTTTATAGAAATGTTGTTACTGTATTAATGATGTTATTAAATCCCATTCACGAAGAACAAAGTTTATTCAGCTACTGTCCAAACCAAAAGTGGCAGCCAGGTGGTTTTGATCGGCTGCCTTTTGGAAATTTCTACCACTGCCTTTTTTTTTTCCTTACTGTTTTATGACAAATTTAACAAAAATGTGTATAACCCTGTTTTATACAAACTAGTTTCATAATAAAACTTTTTTTCCTTTTTTTAAAAAAGTGAAAACAATCAGCTGCTTCTAAGCTTTCTTTGACAGCCGAGGCTGACTCTGGCCAAGTTATCATCCAAATGCCCGAGGAAGGGTGGGTGGGAGAGAGAAGTGTGTGAAGAAACACTCAGGGTGGGAGACATGGCAAAGTGCTCTCCTGGGCCTGTCCCAGAGGATGCTGTGTCCTGGAGGTGGAGGAAAATAGTATTGGTATTTTATTTTTGTCTCTCTTTGGGGGGGCTGCAAATACTCCCCCCCCCCAAGAGAATAAGCAATGGCCAGTGGCTGCATCCTCCTTGAATACATTTGGGAATCTCCAAAACATGAACTGGGAAAAGAAGACCCTGCACCCGACCCTGACCCTCACCCCCACTCCGAGGCTCAGTGTGAGCCTCAGGAAGAGCTGAAGACCCGGTGGTCAGGGGTGTGGGTGGGAGAAGGGCAGAGGCTGAAGGTTGGGGACAGGGCAGGTCCCCCTCCAGGAGCAGGCTGGAGTGGGCTGCCTGCTTCTTCCTCTCCCAGGCACACATCTTCCATGCCCTTTTCCCCAGTGCACGCGCTTCCCACATTGCTTTTAAGTAAAAGGCACGGGTGATCAGAATTCCTCCTGGCAGAAGGAGTTAGATTTAAATAAATATAGGCGTTTAGAAGATGTATGGTCGCTTTGAGACACTGGCCGATGTGAGCCCCTGACTCTATCCCAATGGCGTGAGCTGCGTGTAAAAGTACCCAATTACCAAGATTCAAAAAGAAATTGGTGGGTTTTTGGCTGGCTTGCTCCTTGTCAGTTGGCTAGGACGTGATCAGAATCCTACTGGGCCTCTGCCGCCTCCTCGCTGGCCGCCGGCATCACTTGGCGATTCAGCGTGCGTGTCTCCAGCCGAGCGGAAAGCCCAGCGCAAAAAAAAAAAAAGAAAAAAAAACCACATCTTACAAAACCCAACAAAGAGCGGGGAGCCCGCACGTCTTCCAGAGTTAAAAATCCAGTTTGTGTTGGGACATCTATACCGTTTAGTGGTACAGAATAATCATTTTTTAAAGCCCTTGCGCTGAGCAGGACACAGCGTCTGATGTCATTTTGCTAAATGACCCTCTATAGAATGCGCGTTGGGGCTTTGGTCCCTTTCAAAGAGATGAGCGTAATTAAGGGGAGAAAAAAATCAGTAAATTCCTCATCGCCATAAATAATCGGACTTTGTGCCAGCAGTGGGCCAATTTAGAGCTTACTGGAGGGAAGGGATGCTCTAGCGATGCATGCTTTATTTTATTTTATCTTATTTGGAGGAGCAAAGCCGCCTCCCCTGCCTCCGTTTCTTTCATTTCATTTAACCCCCTTTGCAAGTTTCCAGATAAGGTGTGCAAAGAAAGTGTAGGCGGTCACTTCTGACTGTAAACCTAACTTTAGGGCAATGTTTCAGCCCCCCAAAATGGGACCCCCACACACACAGTGGGTCAGGACAGGTGTTCCTTTACCCACTTGTCCATGGAAAATATCCAGCCTCCTTCAACTAGAGGCAAAGTTAGCCGTTGTTTGCCACAATGCAAAGGCAAACTTGAAAAAATTCACAGAAACACACACACACACACACACACACACACACACACACACACGATTTTGCCCAAGCTAGGAAAGGACAATACCGGGATTGGGCAAAATCTCATTACATCTGCTCTAATCACTAAGCAGCACAAAGCCGGGGCTTGTGCGGCCAGGGAAGCCCTTCACGGCGAGGCTGACAAGCCGCATTCAGCCGGCGGCAGCAGCGGGCCGCATAAATCACCGCTGCCCGCTGGCTGCGCACAGGCTCGGGCCCTGGGCTGTCAGCGCTACCGACTGCGGCCTGGGCTGGGCTCAGCCCCATTCGCCAAGGGGAGGAGGGGTAGGGGCAGGACCCTCCTGCGGGTGACTTTACCGACTGACTGAGATAGCTCCCTATTCAGAGATGGCCTGGAGACCACCAAGAGAAGGCCACAGCGCGCCTGAGAGCCGGGAGAAGGACCCGGGACAGGGGCGTCCAGAAAGAAACCCAGCCGGCCCCAGGCTGTTGGATGCTTGTGTCCTAAGGGGCTGGGATCAAATTCCTGGGACACACATGTCACCTCCCTGGCACAGATTTTTTGTTGTTATTTATTTCTATGGTTTTTGGCTGATTTTGTTTTATATTTTACTTCTAAAATCAGCAGTAAGAGGGGATGGATGGAGGAAAAGCTGCCTCAGGTTCACAGTGGGCGGCTCCCCTGCGAACTAAGGAAGAGGCAAGAAGCTGTCCTGCTGTTTGCTCAGAGCTTTAGGAGTGGGGCTGAGACACAGGGAGGGGCTAGAACCCGCGTGTCCACGCTGGAGTTCTTGTAGGGTGTTAAAACATAAACCGAATGCCCCGGCTCCGGGCCCAGGCAGTCGGCTGAAACCGGATAAAGGGTTTACAAGTGCTCTTGAGGGGAAATTGCTAGATGCATGCAAACGTCGGTGCCTGCTGGGGTGCTCCTTCTTCTAGTCCTGTCTCCCCTTTTTTCCTGTGAGAACTGCTCAGACGCATTTAAATCACAGCCCACACTCCACCCTAATCCACCCAGCTCTGAAGATGAAGTCTCCAGTCAAGGCGGAGCTCAGGCAGGCTTTCCGAGAAGGTCTAGATCGCCTCCCTCAACAGCTGCCCTCTGCAAGCTTTCCCCAAGCCTAAGGCCCCTACCCAAGCAGCTCTCCCCCCCGCCAGAGCTGTGTCCCTCACCCTTCCCGCCCCCTTGCTCTCTCCAGCCTCAGGAGGCAGAACTTCCTGGACTCTATGGCTAGGGCTGCTCCTCCCTGGCTTCCTGTTGGGTTGGGCGAGGGAGTAGCGGCCTCAGGACTGGGCAGTGAGGGAGGAGGGCTGAGTTAGAAACTCTCTACTCCCTCTTGACTCAGTTGCTTTGACAGTGGCTCCACTGCTAGGTCTGCAGGTCATAGCCATCCAAGACACTTCTGTCCCATGGGAACAGTGGTCACTGGGATCCAAGGACAGCTTCCTCCCTTCGGCCCTTCCAGCTCAGAGGTGCTAAGGGTCCCCCCTGTTTAAACTCTGCTGCTGCCCCACAGGAGTTGTTGCCTCAGTCCCACCCCCAGCTCTGTCTATTCAATTCTTCTATCTGCCCTTTTCAGTAAGTGGCCTTGGCTCCTGCGGACCCTGACTGCTTCACAGGGCCTGAGGGGTGTGCTCTTCCCGGGTCAGATTTCTAGAGACTCTGGCAGCAGCCTTCCTGGGGTGAGGGTGAACCTATGTCTGCACCATCTAACTCTGGAAAGCACCCGACTTTTTGTACTGTGCCCCAAGTTTGCAAAAGGAGTTACTGTCAGTTTTCTCTACTGGAAAATAAAGCTAGGAACAGGCTCTTTTGCATAGATCATCTCCGGAGTGGGACACGGAAGCGCTTCGGGCTGTCGGTGTGCGCTGCGCGCTGTGTATCCGAGTTTCTCCTGAGCTTCGGCGCTGGAATAAACAAAGCTCTGCTGCTGGCGCTCAGCGCCCCTCTCGCCCCTTCATTCCCCAACCACTCACAAGCTTGCTGAAAGAGGGGTGCTCACATCAACAAACGCATCAATGCGCCTAGGACTTTGCAGTCCTAACGTGTGCTTTCCGCAGAGCTCTCCAAGAAGCAGGTTTTACTGCAACTTTATTATTTACTTATTTAGTTTTACAGCCACGGATGCTTCTCTGCTGTACCAAACAGGAGCCACTCCATCTTTCTTTCATTTCCTAGTGACGAAGTCTCTGAACTTCACCCTGATCCAAGAAACGGTTGTCTGGGGATTTCCCACCCCTCAGAACCTCCAAGTTTCCCGGAGTCAAAGGTAGGGCAGGGAAAGGATTCCTGGACACTTCACGATCCTTTCCAGCTGCGAAGCGACCTGCTGGGCGTGAGCGCAGGTTCCAGAAGTTATATTCCTCCTGCCTTTGTATGCAAGATTAGGTTGTTACAAAAGAGGGTGTGTAGGTTAACGGCAGCGAGCGCGGGCCGGAGCGCGTGTCGGGCGCAATGGTTCATTCGGGCGGCGGCGCCCGCGGGCGCTGATTGGCTCCGGGCGCGCGTCAGCTGTCAGCTGCGCTCCGGGGACCGCGGCCACCTGATGGGGGGAGCCGGTAGAGAGGGGATGGGAGAAGAGGAGCGACAGGTAGGAGGTGAGAGGTGGAGGAAGAGAGACGGCGGAAGAAGGGGGGATAAGAGGAGACGGAGAGAGGGAAGGAAAGGGGAGGAGGGGAGGCGGAGGGGGAGGGGAGGGCGCGGTCCCGGGTCGTGGGCGGGGCGAGCAGGAAAGGGGAGAAGGAGGAGGAAACCCAGAGGGAGGCGAGGAGAGGAGAGCGGAGGAGAGGAGGAAGGGAGAGGACGAGAGCTGGCGCCCGCGGCTTCGCGCGCGCTGCGCACAAAGCGGCCTTTGACGCGCGGGCCACCGGGGCCACTTTGGGGACGGTGGGGGGGCTCTTTCTGCGGAGCATCACGCAGAGGGCGGGCCCGGGGTCTGGGCGGTGGGGCCAGGAAGTGGACCTGGGGACAAAGCTCTGCACCTGCCCGAAGCCAGGCAGCTCCCGCCCCGCGCCGCGCCCCTGCACCCCCGGCCTCGCCGTCCGTCCCGCGCCCACAGCCTCTGGGTCCCAGCGCTTCCGCCGCCTCTCCTCAAGACCCCCTTTCTACTTTTCCTAAATTTCTGTCTTCCTTTTCTTCCCTTCTACCTCTTCGTTCATTCGCCCTCTGCTTTTGCCATCCTTACTTACACACCCAGTGAAAAAGAGAGAAAGAAAGAAAAGCAGAATCACCCAGCTCGGAGCCCCCTTGCCCTGGCTGAGCCTTAGAAGGACGGACCTGGGCTCGGCCCCCCGCCCTCGCCTCTGGGGGTGAAGTTGCGGAGGCCGGGGAGCGGGGAGGCGCAGTCCGAAGGCGGTGGGTGGCAGCTTGCGCAGGGGGAGCCACGCCGTCCCTGTCCCGGGGACGAAGACGGCACCCCAGCAGCTCAGCTCGCCCCCCCCCATCTCTCTTTACTAGGAAAACAGTCTGTCTCCATTGTCCATGTGCCAGCAGGGCCTTTGGCGAAAGGGAGGCCGGCCAGCGCTCTGATCACACTCAAAGGTTAGTTAAAAGACAAAAACAGCCAAAGTCTTCATGAATAATGCCGGGCCGGCCCCCGCCCCCGCCCGGTGTACTGAGAGCTTCCCTCAATGCCCGACCACTTTGTTATGCTGCTGCCTAAGTCAGAATTTCACAGAGAGGCCCAGAAGAAAAGCTCCCACAATTAGGGGTCGCCTGTCAGAAAACATTAACGCCTTCCTCTCCCGGCCTGACAGGCCCGCTGCACAGACAAACGGCCATGGCGAATTGACCCTCCACCCATGAAGCCTGGCCAGCCAGCCGCAGGAGCAGGGATTTGCAAGCAAAGGAGAGGGAGCCGCCTCAGCCTCCATGCAGTTTCTTGCAGGGTCCTGATGCTTGATGATGCCCCAGCTTCTGCTGCCAAAGCCTGGGCAGGGGCTTCCCTGGAGATGACCCTGCAGACAGACAGATGGACGGATCTCTACTGCAAAGGACAGTAGGAGCTTTGCCTACAACCAAAACGACCTATTCTTACCTGCTGCATAAGGAGCGTTGGATCCTTGTGAGTTCAAGACCAGCCTGAGCTACAAAGTGAGCTCAAGGCTAGCCTGAACTGCATAGAGAGACCCTGTCTCAAAAAGACAAAAAAATTAAAATTAAAAAAGGAGCAGCGTTGTTCAAGGGCCAAACCTGTGATGTTGGTGATGACTACAACTCTCTAAGATGGTGTTATTATATTTACCTTAGATAAAGAAAGTGAGACCCCAAAGGGGCTGTGAAACTGGTCTCTGCTTACATCGCTTGGTAGGGGCAGAGGCAAGATTTGAACTCGGGTTCGCCTGACTCAGAATTCCCTGCCCTGCCGGTCATAAGGCAGCCCTCAGTTTCCCCAGTGAGAGCTAGAGGGCGGCTGCACGCTCCCTTCCTTCTGAAAGCCTGGGCCAAAGTCAGCGTGTTCCTTGCCTTGGTTCTTGCATCACCAAGGCTCCAGCCTTTTTCTAACGGTGACTGACACACACTGGCCATCCGAACACTTAGGAAAGGAAGAAAGTAATGAAGGCCGGAAGGAGAGACTCCTTAGAAATGAGGTTCTTTTGTTTTTCTTTGATTATTTAGTTCTAGAAGACACTTAATTTGGAGCTTAGAGACAGGATTGGGATTCTTGGTGCACTGTCAAGGACCCTGGGGAGTTGAACCTTTGTCTCTTACACTACATAAGAAGAAATAGTGTAACCACCTGCCAGGTGAGTGGCGAAGATGCAAGAAGATAGCTGTGTAAACATGCTTAGCCTGGGGTGTGGATCTAAGAGATGCTCCAAAGTACTCAAACAAAATAGCAAATAATCTTTCGGTTTTGTGTGTAAAGAAATTATGTTCCACATATGCAAGTACATCTATGAAGCAGAAATGCTGCGCTGTCATCCAGGAATTTGCATGCAGGGTCCACACTGCCAGGGTGCTGAGAGGTGGAGCTTTGTGCAGCTTAGAGAGGCTCTGCAGCAATGTGGAGGGCTTCGGGACCTCCAAGAAACCAGCTGTCGTCTGGTAAGGGCAGGATGATTGGGCTGTTACCTTTGCCTAGTGGGGTAGGTAGGAAATTGTCAGCCCATCTTATGGAAGAGAAAGTTAAGCCCTGTCAAGTGACTGCTTTGCCATGGGAAATTAGCAATGGGAGTTAGACTCCAGCCACTTTGCTTGGCTTCTAGAACTTTACCCTCTTCATATTCCACAGTGGTTTACAAATTTGCTGCCTTCCACTAGCCTTGGAAGGAAAATCTTCAGGAACTCACTGGCAGAAATTTCGGGAATAGCCATTTTTCTCACTGCACTGCGTGGCCTTGGGGAGATAACTCAAGCTTGCTTCAACTCCCAAAAATCCAGGATCGGAGTCACCGTGTCTTGGCGATTTTTCCCCCATCAATTGTTTTGAATTTCAAAACACTTAATAAAAAAAAAGTAGAAAGAAAAAAAGAAAAGCTACCATGTTTTAATGTCAGGGGTGTTTAATAATTCTGCAAATCCTGACCAGCTTCTCTGTGATTATTTTTCAAGCATTCTCATTTGCGGTCCTGGATTCGGGAGAACCAGGTGACCCTTTACTCTCTTATGTCCTTCTTTGGGCAAACTTCTTTGCTATCCAAAGACAGATCCTGTCCTCAGCCTGTGACATGCCTTAGAACTGCCGGCCAGGATCATGGAGAGATGACGGTTGTTTGAGGTCATTATTTTTTTATAAAAATACTACATTAGCTGAATATGTTCAAATGCTATTTTATTTGAAATACAGTCTGGCCTTGTGAACAGTGCCCCTCTCCACCCACACAAATGCGCCACATAAAAGTGCTAAAATGTGACCATAACGATACAGCCAGTGGTGATCTGTGCCCTTACAAATCCATGATAAAACAGAATGACCAGATCTCTTAGCTTTGATGTGGGGACCAGCGCAGTCCAGATTCATCTGTCTTTCACAGTGTCTTCATTTCCTGCGAAGACGGAAGTAGGAAGTGGACGATTCTGTTGTAGACAGGAAGTACGTCACCTTTCTCAGACCGTGCTTCCTGTTGAGGCGGCCACGTGACACCTGATTCCCTCTATCAACCCAGCAATGCCACCTCCTTCACTGGGACACGGCTGAGTGCTTAGTGTGTGGCATCTGAATGGGGCACGTATTTCAAAGAACACCTGGTTTCTCCCTGAACCTGCTAATTCTAATTCTATGTATTTTAATAAAGAAAAGAAATTCAGATACATTCAAAAGCCAGGCACCCAAAAGCATGTGTCATATTCTTTTTTTCATAAGGTTGAAAAATCTGAAACAACTTGAGACTTAAATGTTGAGTATTGGTTCCATTAATCGTTTGAAGTTCATATAATGGCATATCATGCAGAATTTTGAATGGCAATGTAGATTTATGTTCACTAACGTCAATGTATCTGTGATGTCACATATATATGTATATAAATGAAGAGAGTAGCCAACTAGAGAGAAACCAGCATCTAATTATATCAGCATATATGTATGTCTTCCCCATAGCTTTCACTTTTCTACTTATAATAAGAATGTGCATTAATTCAGTTTTTAAATCAACAATTATTTCCCCATGTCCTTTGCTGGTTCCTGAGAGCACAACAGGTAAGAAGGCTTTCGTGTCCCCTTTATAATATATGGGGTCAGACAGAAACTGAAAAACTTAGTCATTACACATTTCTGAATCTTTACTCTTCTTTTAAATGTTTGTCGAATGTACAGTCATAATCTTAACTGATTGTTTATTTTTACACAGACTTCTTTCTTAAATGTTGTGTTATCTGCAAATAACGGAATGAAAAATTTGATAGCCAAACATTAATATATGTCCATAACTGTTCTTGAGACAGATCCCTGAAAAGTCAAACCACTTTGCCAAATCAAATGTGCTTTGAATGGTCTTTTGGATTCATATTTCCCAACTGTATTCAGAAAGGTTGTATCTGATATAATTTCATCAGTGGAGTAGTGTGTCAGCATGGACACAGCCTGACAATTATCACTTTAGACAATGTTACCAGGTGGGAAGTTTCTTTTAAAAGCAACACCCCATTCTTTTACTGGATCTAACTTAACTAGCTAGTGCTGTTCAGTTGTTTTTTCACATCTACTCCAATAATTCTCACCCACTGGTCTAAGATGGGCTGCAATGGAATAAATGGGCAGGGGTTTGCTCATAACATACGTAGCTGGGGAAGTTTGATGACCTAGGCAGCTCTGAGAGAACACCAGTATGTGGGCAAGGGTCATTCGCTTCAGCTTTGTGGAGGAGATATGCCAGAAAATTAACTCCAGAAATGACAACTGTGGCTGAGATCAAGCCAGCACTCCGTAAAGGTGGCTTACGTTTTTCAGTGCGCGTTTCCAGAGTTCCATGGGCTGGCTGTCCCCAGCCGTCCATCTGGAGGTGGGTTACTTCCTCCAACCTCTTCCCATTCATGTTGACCTCCTAGCCCTGCCCCCCACCTGCTGCCGGACTGGAGAAGAAAGCCATTTCCATTGGCTTTGGCTGCCTGGGGAGATCTATATTACTCCGGGGGAGACAGGAGCTGTTCCCATCTTGGTAAAGTGTGAAATTCGGTTTTGATTGCAAAGGGAAGCCATTTCAACAGGATTACACCGTGACCATGTAGATTAAACTCAGCCATATGGCCCAGGACACTTCTTCCTATGGTCAGGTAACAGTGCATTGCTAATGACGTGGTGATGACATTTTCAGATGAAAAATAAAGCCACCTGGGTGCGAATAAAGGAGAGGGAAAAATAACAAGATGCTGGTAAGCGTTAGCAGAGCCCTTGACTTTCTGCTGGCTTTGAGGAATGGCAGTTTGTTTAATTTATAAATAAAACCAGTAAGCACGGTGTTATCAAAAGACACCTGCCCACCTGCCCGCTTGGCACAGTAGAATAAGATTCCTGTTTTTGTCAAAAGTGTTCCAGGGTTGACTCAGAGAGTTAACTCAGTTTCTTCACCTGCTGCCTGGGCAAAAAAGTGTATTTTAAGGGGCTGTTGGAAGAACCCAAGAGGTCGTGTGAGGGAGATCTTTGAACTGATAACTGAGGGACAGTGGGAAAGATTTTTACCAGTTGCAACAGAAAGAAGTTAAATCTGACTAATTTAAATAAATGAGACTTAAAGACGTCTGGGTAGTTTGTGGAATTACTGGAAAAACTGACTCCAGGGTCAAAAAATGAGCTGGAAATATATGATAATGAGAGGCAGCCCAAACGTCCCCTGGATGGCTGTGACCATCACCAGGCCCATCTCCAGGACTGGGGACTGGACGTCCTGCTGATGCTGATGGTGTCTCTGGCTGGCCCAGCTGCTGTTGGGACCACAGTGGATTCTGCACTGTCTTTGTTTCTTTCTGCTGCCAGGCTTCACATCTAGGGCAGGAGCTTGTGATTGGTTGAGAGATAAAGGTAAGAGATTGGGGGAACTGAGTACTTTTCTTGTCTGCTTTTATACCTGGATATGGGTTATATCCAGATGCTTAAGAATATCCCAGGGGAGTGAACTCAGAAACTCACAGCCAAAAACAAAGCAAAGCAACAACTACAACAACAACAAAGACAAATATAGGAGGCCGAGGCAGGAGGACCACACATTTGACGCTAGCCTATGTAATTTAGTGACTTAGCAAGAACTTCTCTCAAAATAAAAACATTTAAAAGATGTGGGTATTGAGTGCAAGGCAAAGGTCCTAGGTTCAATCCCCACTAGTGAGTGGTGGGAAAAGGAGAAAAAAGACACATATTTTTTTAGATTAGAGGTCTGCAAATTTTTCTATAAAAACTGACTTAGGAATATTTCTGACTTTTAGGCAAATACTGACTTCGGAAATTAGAGCGCAAGAATAGTGTCATAGTCAGGGTTTGCAAGGGTTCCTGGCAAGGATGCATAACTTAGAGGGTTATTTTATAACATTCACCTGAAAAGTCAAATGCAGTAGAGTTCAAGAGATCTGTTTATGCAGTGGAGACTCAAAGAATCCAGCTGAGAGACTGGAAACCATGACAATGTCCTCCACGAGTCCAGTTGAAGATCTGGAGCCCGTGGCAATGTCCTCCATGAATCCAGTCGTACTCCAGCGGGAGGCCTAGCACCCATGACAATGTCTCAGGCAGGTCGGTACCAGGGACCTGCACCAGGAAGGCCCAAATATCAGCAGCAGAAGCAGAAGCTGCATCAGTAGGACGAAGGCTGAGGGTCTGCACTGGAGCCAGGAAGTGAAGCTCAAGGTAGGGACCAGAGCTCCCCCGAAGAGAAGCACAGCCATCCTCAGTGACAGCCAGGACCCTGGCTCCTCCGATGACGGGAACCACCAACCGAGTTCCTATCAGGAAGCCAAAGTGACAGCTTCTGGAGAATCCACAGCTCACCACTTCCTCTCCAGATCTCCTCTTACGCTGTTGGCGACAATCCTCCGCTGGGCCCTCCACACCCAGCACCGCCTGACTCAGTGCAGCTGAGCGCCGCAAGTCGCCTATGTTAGTCCACCATAAGCAGCCAGGAGCAATGTGTACATGCAGGTGGCCGTGTCCCCAGGACACTGTATTTCCAACCATGGGATTTGGTTTTCGGGTTATTCTTTGCCAGTCCTGGCCCTAGAATGGTGATGATGGTGGCCACAAAGTTCTCCTTGAAACTGCACTTAGACGCCTGGCCGGAAATGGATGCTGGTGGCGATGGCAGCGTTTCCTTTGGTGGTCACTGCTCCTAAGACATCTCCCCCATCCCTTTTTCCTCGGTAACCTGGGTTCCAGGCTATGCCTTGATAACATGGAAGTTTTCTTTATCAGGAGGTAATTTGGCTCCTCGTCTCAGACTTCCTGCACTGTTACACCCACGGGGGACATTTCACCACAGATGGTAGCACGAGGCAGCTGAGGCCACACCAGAAGTGTGGACCCTAGTGTCCTCCTGGTGTCTTTGTCAGCCACACCGATGAAACTCATCCACAGCAGCTTCTGGTGATTTTTGCATGACGTTTCTGCACCCTGGTTTAGTTGAGCTGGGGAAGGGGGAACAGTGGTCCAAGAGACGGAATGATGAATCATCAGGTGTCATAAGATACGATCATTCTTAGATGGAAAAGATTGTTTCCTTCTTTTCATCATTTAGTTGATTCATGTGAACTCTGAGTTAATCTGTGCTGGGCAGTGGGGCTGTGGCTGTGCTCTCTGCCCTGGAGAATCTTAGTTTTCCTAGTATCTGTAAACAAGTTTCTTTCTTTCTTTCTTTCTTTCTTTCTTTCTTTCTTTCTTTCTTTCTTTCTTTCTCTTTTTCTTCCTCTCCTTCTTCTTCCTCTCCTCCTCCTTCTTCTGTCTTTTTCTGTAAACAGCTATGTATTGTATCCATAGCTCTCAAGCATAATACATGAGGCAGGGAAATGAGCTTATTCATTGCTCTGTGGGGGAGGTCAGGCATCACATGTTTCAAAAATGGACTTGATGGGATGAGCACAGAATCCCACCCACGATGTGAGACCTAAGGATGGATTCCCTTTCTTCCCTCCTTCCGCTCTCTTTCTCTGTATCTCCCTTCTTTCATCTTCTCTTCCTCCTTCCCCTCCATCCCTCTCTCCTTCTCTCCTTTCTCCCTTCCCTCTGCTTTTCTTCTGTCCCTCTCTCCCCTTCTTTTCCTCTCTCCATCCCTCCTGCTCCAAGTAAGAGGTCCACAGGTAGAAATTCACTCTGGGTGTGCGGCGAGGCTCGCAGTGCTTTCCCTTGGTCATCCTCGGCACTGGGCTTCTTGTCTCCTGGTCCCCAGGTGATTGCTCCATCTCCTGACCATATCTTCTTCTAACCAAGAGGAGGAAGGATGGATAGCAAAAGAACTGTGCCGGCTGAAGCTTCTCACTTCTAAACCGAGGCCTGTACTCCTCACACTCTGTAAGGTAGGAGGACTGCCAGCTAGAGTCAGGCTGGGTAATTCAGTGACTTAGTGAGACTCAATGTCTAGAGAAAAAAGGAGGCTGGGGATGCAACTCAGTGTGAAGGTCCTGGGCTCGTCTCCCAGTACGGCCAAAAATGAATAAAATAAAATAAAATAAAATAAAATAAGGCTGGGATTCTCCTTTTTAAGCCCAGTATTTACTGCTTGAAAAACAAGTAACATTCTATTTAGAAGAAAGAAGAATATAGATATCAGGACTCAGAAAAATTCAAGATTCCTTGCTTAGTAGATTTTTAGCCCAGGGGACGCTCCACCAGTTCACCACCAATTCACGGCTCTCCTACCTTCAACCCTTTGGGCCCTCACTGTTTATTTGTGCTTTTAAGGTGGAACACAGGTTAATTTCCCAACACAGAAGATTCCTGGAGCTACTGACTGCTTAAAAGTAACAACACCTTGAGGTCACCTCCTTCAGTCCCCTGAGGTAAGAGAAACAGAGATCCAGAAACAGTAAGTGACTCATCCCAGATCGCACAGCCCCAGTGGGAGGGCCAAGGTTAGGATGCGTGGAGGGAATTCTGCATGTAGTCTTTTAAAAGATTATTTGCTCAATATTTCAAGGTTATAAGAGTAGCGAACCATCAGTACCAGCTGAATTTTTTCCCCAACCAGTTTTCCTCACCACTGACAATTCCTGTAGTAAGACATGGGTTTTGGAGCTCCAGTTTTAGTCCTTCCTGGTTTTCCCATGCTTAGGCCCTCCACGGCTCTTACTCCAGGCCTCAGTAAGATGGAGCAGGCTGGGAAGAACTGCTGACCGGAAGACTGGACCCCACTTGTCTTCCAGACCTTGATCTGTGACATCGCTGTGCACCCCATGGTCTGGCCCTGGTCCAACCAGAAGACTAAGGGTCCCGTCTGATCTATCCCGATTTTCCAGCGAACACCTTCCGATCCAAAAGGTTCTGTGTGCAGTCTTAAAATTCCAGAAAAGTTGAAAAACCATTCAAAGTATTTAGTGTACTCTTTTCCTAGATTAAGGATTAGATACATGGCCTTTCAAACTTAGAAATATTTTGTTTGTAAAGATAGCCAGGAGCTGAAGGAAATACTATGAGAATGTTACTTGAAAATGCAGCCAATGTGTTATCTAAAATAAAATTTTCTCTGTGTCCAGACTTTTTAGATACACATTCTCAGGTTCAGCCCTGAAAGCTCGGTTCCGTAGCTGCTTCTACCCTTCTTCAGAATCTTTCAGTTTCTCCCAGGACCTCTGCAATCATCTCCAATCCAATTCTCCACGTTGTGACCACCTGAGTACTCTGAAAATAATGTACAGATCATGTGACTGATACCAACGTGATCTTTCTTAAGTGGGATTGTATCATTTCTATGGTTTCCCCATTGCTCGCAATAGTAGTTTCTAGAAACATTCCAGAAACACTGATGGAGGTTTTGCCAGCGCCCTGCTGGGCTGTCAGTGGATCCAAAATAAAATAAACAAGGCAGTGCTCTCAGGAGCTGCCACCCTAATGCATGGTTAAAAACAGCTTTGGAGACCCAGCTTCCGCCAGATCTCCAGCCACTCCTGCTGGCCCTTATTCCCCAGCAATGCCAGATTTCCTGGTCTTCCAGCCACGTTTCGCTTTTTCTCCCTTCTACATCTCTGCACGTGTCCTCTTTGCTGATCTGGTATCTCAAATTCCTGCACCCAATGTTTGTCCCCACGTTACACAGATCAGTCCCTTTTTTCTCTAAATTTCATATATTCAGTTGTTGTATAGTTGCCCTTATGACAATATTCCGGAATTTATTTGTCTATAACCTTGCCTCCCCCACTTCCCAGGATGCAAGAAACCCTCAGAACACAAAGGCTTTAAGCTGAGTTTAAACTCAGAGAAAAACTTCCAGGTTCACTTTTCGTCAGTCAAACCTGCCATATCAACGGAACAGACATCCTGAGCTTCTCCATATGGGCCACCAGGAGTTACGGTGAGCATTCTGCAGCTCTGAGAACAATAGTTCTTCAGAAGAGGAGCCAGGAAACGCCATGATGCTTCATCTCCCTCAGCTACAACGACTTGTGCATCCTCATTCATTGTCAAACAATGTTTTATGAGTCTTGAAAGTAACTGAGATAAAAGGGTTCATTAGTGCATGCTTCATAGTGGGGGAAACTCGATTTTCAGAACCCGAGAGAACTATTCGTGTTTATACTTTAGGTGTCAGGAGGTCTAGAGAACAGAAAGAATGGACTTCAGCGAAATGCAAATTGGTTTAGGAATTGTCTTTTCAACCTAAAAATCCTTGTAGCAAGAAAATGTGAGTACAGTGGGGGGTGGAATCTAAGAACTGATTCACATGTTAAAGGAGAAACTCATATTTCTATCCTCAGAGCTTTTTTTCTGTCTCAGGGAGCTTTTGTGCTTTACTTACACACTCAGTTGTTAGACATTTAGGAAAAAGACCGTATCTTAGATTCCTAATGCCCAGGGGAGAGACACAGAAAGCCCTCAATATGCGCAGACTTGAATTGAATAACAGCATACAGTGTGATGGGAAACTATGGTGCATGTTTAGATTTTTAAAAATGCATTACAGTAAAAGACAAATCGCCATTAATTCTCCCTAAAATACTCCCACTGGCTTTGAATACACTTAGCCCACCATCCTTGTCCGTTCTGGAGCCGCTCTGGAGGTCCTTTCTCCCAAGTGTTTTTAGTTGGGCGGCTCTGTCTGCCTCCATGTCCTGAACTGATTAAAGGATTCACCTCTCATGACTGTGTTGGCTTTGGGGAAGAGGCAGGAGTCTCAGGGCACCGGATCCAGTGGGTACGGTGGGTGAAGACACCCCATTGTGTGTCTATGAGCCTGCCTTTCTGTTGGCTGGTACTCGGCAGCAGCGTTCACAGTGTTTTTGATCACACCCTGTAAAGACACAAAACAGGACACCCAGGTGCTTCAGAAAATGACAGAAATGGTGGGAAGCGTTTGAACAGAGAGAGAGGATTTGGAGAGGGATTCATGGCAATGCGTCTCACTGTGACAATTTTTTAAAGGATTAAACATTCATTATATATTTCAATTGTTGCTTTGCAGTTGGTAAGTGGCTTGAGAAGACACAAACATTTAGGAAAGGTGATGGACACAGTGTGAGGAAAATTTGGTTATAGAAGTCACGGGTGTCCCAGTTTGATCGAGGTCTGTACGTTAGGGTGGGCGGGACACGGGGGCCCACTGAGGGTGAAGCTGGCTGCAGGTCACACACTGCACACTGCAGAGGGCCGCAGACTGGCCTCCATCCCCAAAGCCCTCTGCTTCCTGCAGCCCACCCCACCTGCTTCGATGCCTTTGCCTGTGACATGGGATTTTGTTCCTGTACTTTATTTTCTATTTTTCTTTTCAAGTCACACTGGATAGTTCAGGTATAAGAGAAGAGAGGGGTCCCTTCCTGGGATTCGAGTCCTGTGGGAGCAGGGTGTTCACTTCTATTCTTTCTGTTCCAATTCATAACTTAAAATTTTGTTGTTGTTGTTGTTGTATTGGGAGTTCTCTTCTTTAGGAACTTATTCAGCAAATTTTTAAAAATGTGTACAAGTTCAGTGCATGTGTGCGGTTTTTGGGTGGGCTGTGGAAATTGATTTATGAGTCCACCACTTTTCTCTTTTCTTGCCACCTCCCGCTTGAGTGGTTTGTCGGCCCTGGGCTTTTCTTTCACGGAAGGAGAATAAGGTTGTCTATGGAAGAGGTCAGCATTTCAAATTGGTGGAGTTCAACTGCACAAATGACATAGAGCTGACAAGAAAAGACAGGGGGTTTGGAGGTCACAGACTGCATAGGTCTCGCTTAGGGTTTTGCTTTGTGATGAACCCTGGCACCAAAATGAATTAAATAACAGGCTTAAGGACTATTGAGGGAGGACTGAATGCAAATCAAAGATAAGTAGAAGTTTTCTTTCCTAAAAGGGGGATGATTTTTTCCCTCCCCTCTCCCCCTTCCCTATCTGTGCCGGCGAGAGCTGCATGTTAAGCACGATTCCGCCGCTATTATGCTGGGTGCTTTCACCAGCGGCGGCCGTGATGGCCTATCTTGGCCTATGATTAATGACTCGCTGTGCAATTTGGAAGCCATAACAACTCCGCACTCCACACACAAACTGTATAGCTGCATTCCTTTTGCGGATTTGCCAAGCTGTTACCAAGGAGGCCTGCGGAGGAGCCGGATTGCTGGAGAGATAGCGAAGCATTTCTGCAAATGCCATGCGGGCCTTATCTGCTGAAAAGTGCAATGGGCAGCAGGCTCATTTACAAAATCGAAAGCCTGCATCTCACGGCTTCTTTATTTCAGGCCAGATTAGGGAAAACAAAACAAAACGCCCAAAAATCGCTAGGAGGAGAAAAAAAAAAAAAAGCCAGTGAAAACCAATCCTGCCACACGGTGTCCAGGCGCTGGGCGGTTACCGGTGCAGGGCAGGGGGGGGGTCTCAGATTCCGAGGCAGAGTCATCCAGGTCTAGTGCTAAGAGTGTCCCTGAAAAGCAGAGTGTGGATATTTGGGGAGCCCAGGCGGGAGCAAAGCCGGCCTCCCAGGTTTGCCGTTTGCACCTGTTTGTGTGTAGCCATGTACTCAGGAAACCTGTGTGTGGGGCGAGGGGAGCCTGTGCGGGGGGTGAGGGTCGGAGTATGAGGTGGGGTGTCCACTCCCGGGTCATCCGCTGCCTGTTTGTGCTCTGTGACCTTAGATCCATTTCTTTTCCTCTCTGAGCTACGGCTTTCTCGTCTGTTCAGCGAATAACTGAACAGTAAATAACTATCAGATTCTGTAAATAACTATCAGGTCTTTTCTGACTCCAGTTTTTATTTATGTTGCAGATATTTATTGAGCACCTACTGCATGTTGGGGCCCTTCTAGGCTCTTTAGGTATTTAGGGAAGAAAGCAGGCAAAGATCCTCCTGCCAGAAAGCATCATTCTTAGAGGGGTGATGCAGTCACTAACTGTAAAGATGAGGAGCAAGAGAATTCTATCTGTGAGAGAACAAGGACTATGGGCAAAGAGAAGGTAGGACCGACTGTGCGAGAGGAGGCGACACCGTCACTGGCTGGGAACAGGGCGTGGCGGGAAGCGTGGGAGACCAGGAAGCCATGGGAGGACGACAGTGTGAGCCTTCTGCAGGGACCCTGGCTAGAGCCAAGGCCCCGTGGTCTCTGAATCCATGTGCAGTGTCATTCTCTCTGAGACTGAGTAGCTCTCGGCCACTTAGGGAGCTGGTGGCAACTCTGTGACCCTGACCCATGGCTGTCAACCTTGGCTGCTTTTGAAAGCACCCAGGGAATTGTAGACAAGGAGAAGCCTGGGTTTGGATTCCAGAGACCCTGATTTACCTGGCCTGGGGCGCAGCCTCAGGCTGGAGGGGTTTCAGCGCCCCCCGGGGGTGTCTGTTAAGGCAGTCAGAGTCCATCTAGAGCCCGCCGGTCAGCGCCCAAGCTCTCCAGGGCTGCGTGGGTGATTCTGCCAGCAAGGAACTGTGGCTCGGTCCACACGAGTCTTCCCGAGAACCTCCCCTGCACAGCCCCGGGCACACAGAGGAGGGGAAGGTGGCCTGTGCCACAGTACAGGGAAGATGGGCACAAGGACACGGCTCCTACCACACTGGGACTTCTACAGAGCCACGAAAATAACTCGTTCAAAGGCAACTTCAGCGTGTGCGCTGGATCCATGTAAAATTAGCTCATGCCTTTTATTAAAATTCTTCCTTGACTGTCCTAGTGAATAAAACATGAGAAATCACTTGTTTGATAGATTGCATATAACAAATTTGACATATACTCAAATTCAATATAAATATACAAATAATCATGAAAGGGATCAATGCTACCTGTGTACAAGCTAAAGCCGTCTACAGGCCACGGTCTAGACAGACTCGAGCCACAGGTTTGGAAATACACCTGAAGGAGACAAGGCAGTGATAACAGAGAGAAAGAGACGTGTGGGGCTGAGGGGCTCTTGACTCCTGTTTTATTTACATATGAAAATAGTCCACGTAGGAGCAAACAGAATGAAAGTTAAGTGGCTGGAGTCGGCTTTGTAATTATGCAGCCCATTAATCAGGTTTGGACCATTCAGATGATTAGCAGATGGATTTTTCCTTGGAATTCCCAAACATCAGACGTCGTTTGCTTTTGACCATATGGCCAGACTTGTCTTTTCTCTCTTTGTATCAAGGCATTGTGCTAGGGAAGCCAAGGCCTACCCCATGAACTCAGCGGAGCCCAAGGCACGGGCTTCGGTACAGTCAGGAGAAACAAGAAAACAATTGTTTTTTTTCTGACAATTGTATCTTACTGAAGTGCTTGCATTTAAGAGAAAAGCATGTAAAAAAATAAAAATAAACTTTTTTAAAAAAAATAGGACTTGGTTTACTTGATGAACCAAATCTCTAATTTTTCCCCAATATATATTTACTGAAAAATATGGCCACATACTTTTGTAATCTGTAGAGTCATCAATAAAAAAAATAGTTACATGGTGCTGGTATTCCTTTCTTTAAAAAATTTTTAATTTTATTTATCAAATAGTAATAAATTAATTCCCCACTGTAAAATACTTATGTATAGTAAATAATAACTATTCCTTCCAATAACAGTCATCATTCCAGAAAGAATCACTGTTACCCAGTAGAAATTAAACTTTACCTGCCTGTTTTTTTTATGGTTTTCGTATCTGAGGTTTTGGAAACACCTAATTTGTGCTGGTGAGTGTATGTGCTTTATAGAAATATGTATGTCATTTTTTACTTGGTATTCGACAACTGTCTTTTTTCAGACAACTGTATGTCCTATGTATGTGCACATATATGTGTGTGAGCCCAAGAACAGTAAACCTGCCTCTAGAAAATGGCAGAATAAGGTTTCAAAGTATGCATCTACATCCCGAAGAAAGGCGTGTGCTTCAACAAGCAGTACTGCCTGACTGTCCGTGCAAAAATCACTTCACCACCGGGGATTTAGCTCAGTGGCATAAGTGCCTGCCTGGCAAGCACAAGGTAGTGAGTTCAGTCCTCGGTACAAAAAGACAAATCACTTACCACACACCTGTGTGTCTGTCTTTAGGGTCTGAAATGGAATTGCTGGCTTGGAGGACGTGCATATTTTTAAGTTTAGTATGTATTGCCCCAAAGTCTTCCAAAACAGAGTAACCAACTTTCACAGTGCCGTGAGTTCACGGTACCCTTTTCAGTTGTGTCTTTCGCAGAGTTCTATTATTTGTAGGGGGTAAATTCATTGAAATCTCCCCTCCCCACTGAAGTGGGCATGTATTTTCAGACCTATCCACTCTTATTTTCATCCGAGAGGCACTAGCTAGAGGTGGCTGGAAATAGCATGGGCTCATTTGGCCAAGGCGGGAGATGATATTCCTCAACTTGGCACTGTGCTTTGACCAACTGAGCTAAACAGTAGCCCAGCATCTGAGAGTAAGAGGCAAAGTATCACAGTTAACACAAAACTTTTTTGGCACATCCACGCTGTATTAATTAGGGTACAGGACATCTATTAAGTTTTAGAACAGAGATCAAAGTACTTGAAATGAATTTCGAAATGTAATCACACCTCTGTCCAAGTATAAGAAGTAAGGGGCTGGTGCTGAAGACCCACAGTTAGTAGCAACTTTTCATCTCGCTCAGCTTTCCTGAAGGTGCTGTGCCTCCCACCTGGTTCAAGATGGTGCCAATCATATACCCACTCCAGACAGGGAGAAGAGAGATGCACCAGAAGTCACATTTGATCTCAATAATCTAAGACATAAAAGCTCTTATTATAGTTTTAAGAACAAAGAAATAGGGCCAGGGATTTAGCTCAGTGGTTTAAGCACTGTCTGGTAAGCACAAGGTCATGAGTTTGACCCCTGGTACCAAAAATAAAATAAACAATGAAAGCAAAGAAATAAATTCAAAGAAATTGCATCTGCATAGCACAAGATGAAAAGGTTCATAATGCTGTGAGCCTTCTGCCCCTGAGACCAGTACTTGCTGACTGTGTGTATTCCAAGTGCTGCTGGGGAAGGCAAGACTGGTTGCCGTCAGGTGCACAGCCTTTCCTCCGGCTTTTGCTGCAATTACCTGGGAGGAGATTTGCAGGAGCATTCCTCTGTTTTGCTCTTTTGCTTCCCCTTTCTAAACAAACATTTCATCTCTGGATCTGTCTCTCTGGGCCTTCTGATTGTGCCTTTCCTTTTCTTAGATGACAGCACACAGTGTACAGAGCAGATCAGGAAGACCCCTGTGATAATGTGGACATAACCCTGATTTGTCAGCTACAGGAGAAGGATGGATGAGAAATGCAGAGCTTCGTAGGGTGCTGTTCCAGTTTGTTCTGGGACCATCTTCCATCTGCCTCTCCAAACTTGAATCCATGACATCCCAGAAGGAATCGCAGCTCAGATATGGGTAACTGAGTCACCTCCGCATCAGGCCTTTGTTGAACAGCCTGCAGTATGTCAGTATTTCAGGCCGTGACAAATGCAAAGGGGCTGATTATGGCAGTAATAGGTTGGCGTGTGGGAGGTCTCAGGGTACTCTGGGAAGGTTCCTGGGGGTTGGCATGATGCTGAGCCCCAAGGGATCACAAGGAGCCTGAGGCTGAGATGTATCTGGCCGGTACTCCACACTTTCACAGGCGGAAGAATCCCTTATGGATTTTGTTGAATGTGGGTGTGATCTTGGGAGCCCATACTGGGGCTTGGTCAGTGATTCTAGGGAATCTGCCAGCTGGGATTGGTCCTGCTGGGTGCTGGCCTGTGCTCTGATTCGCCCAAGCAGCTGACACACATCATCAGGAACCAGATGCGCGGGCGCTGCTCTAAGCTTACAAGCTCTGTGCTGGTTTTACCTCCCAGGCCGCACATGATAGCTGCTCCCATCAAGGCCCTATTAATTAGTTCTCCAGGATTTCCTCAGCAAAGCAGCACACACAGGGGCTTGAAACAGAAGGGTATTTTCTCATGTTCCTGGAGACCAGAAGACTGGCATCAGTGTTTCTTCCAGAGGCTCTGAGGGAAAATCTATTCTAAGCTCCAGTGGTTGCCACCAATGCCTGTGTTCCTGGGGTCCCTTGGCATTTAAGCACACCCCCCTCCTGTCTGATTCTCATCATGTGGTGTTCTCTTGTCTCTGAGTCCAAGGATCCCACATTTTTTGAGGACCCCATGAATTGATGACTATTTCACCTACAGTGACATTCCAGACTTCAGCATATCTTTACTTGTGGAAAAAAATCCAATTCCCAACACATCCTTTTAAGTTATTCACATGGGAAATCCCATCAGTATTCTAAATGCTTGTCCCAAGAATCTTTGGGACATCCCTCAGGAAGTCCCACTTCTGTTCTTTAGGATTAACTTGTGAATTTCAGCCAAGATTGTGAGTACTAGCTCTTTTTCTTTTTTAATCTAGGTGTCCAGGGCAAAGACTTTGGAGAAGAATGTTAATATTCAATTTTTGGTACATAGACTGTCTCAATGAATCTTTATAATTCTCAAGTGCTGGTGTAAAAGCCTCATGTTACAGTCCAGAGATCTTATGAAACTGGGCAAGGACATCCAGGAGCAGATATCTGAATGTGAGTCTCTCTGATTCTGGACGCTGTCTTTCTGCTGTACCAGGGAGTGTCTTCTTTGGTATTAGAAGGTCTGGGTTTTTGTTGTACTTTGCTTTCTACTAATTAGTGTTACCTGGAATCTCTTAATTTTGCTGAAATTCCTCCTTTTGAAATAAAGCTAATAAAGACAACTCTCATGATTTTTTTTGGTACTGGGAAGTGAACTCAGGACCTTGAGTTTTCCAGGCAAGTGCTGTGTGCTGAGCTTTATCTCTGGCCCACCCTCATGGCAGAACATAGAGCAATTGAGGTGGCTAGGGCTGGACTGGGGGTTAGACGACATTATTAAGTCAGACGCTTAGCCAAATGTGTGGTGCACCCCTGTAATCTCAGCCTCTGGGAGGCTGAGAAAAGAAGATCATAAGTTCAAATCCAGCCTGGAAAACAGCAACTTAGTCTCAAAATAAAAAGTTAAAAAAAAAAGGAGTGGAGATGTATCTCAATGCAAAGGCAGGCCCCGGGTTTAATTCCCAGTAACACACAGACACACACACACACACACACACACACACACACACACACACAAGATTTGGCTCTAACTATGTGACTCTGAGCATGTCAATATTAGCTTTGGAAGCTTTAATTCCTTTATCTATAAAAAGGAGATAATCACACACCCTATTTAAGAGAAGCACAGCAAAAATTAAATTAGATGATACAGAGCACATTTAACTCAGTATACGGCCTCCATAAGGCCTTAAAGACAGATCTACAATTAGCTATTGAAAAGCATTTTCAAAAGTGCAAAGTTGTCATTAATACCAATTATGAAAACTGCATTTCATTTCGGGGTCCGTGGAATCTCACGCTCTTCGAAGCCTCCCAGGGCTTGTTCTAAGCGAATGCCACCCTGGCTTGGCTACAACTGTAACTGACACCTCTGCACAACCCAAAAGGCAGGCCAGCTCCTCTGGCTGGAGATTTTCACATGGGAAGACAAAAGCAGCTGCCAAAGAGGTCTCCGATGTTCACTTCCAGGAGCAGAAGGAGCTGTCAGCCTGTTTTAGGCTGTGTGAGGCCTCAGAAGCCCTGACAGGACCCTCATTAGCTCACCCCAGTTTGCACACACAGTGACCTGTGCAGCCCGCCTTGGTCTGCAGTTGTTCCAAGTGAGCACATGGCTGGCCTCCCTAGATCTCTTTCAGCCTGAGCGGCTCAGAGGAAGACCAAATGCCTACCCAAGTACACACCAGGTTCTCTAAGAAGCTTTGAGAACATTGGCCCTGCTCCCCCGGCCAGTACCTCTGGGGCGCCTCATTGGCAAACTTAGCCTCTTAGCTCCCTGCCCCATATCTCACCGTCTCTCACTCAACCCAAGGCCAGTGGGTGTGCAGGGTTCTGAGGCCTCAGGGAAGACAGCGCGTGGATAGAGCCTGACACTTTCACTCCCATGATTTTGACCTCAGCTATTAAGGCCAGGGAACAATTTCTGCCCGAAAGGAATTTACATAAGAGACAGGTGGCTGAAGATTTCGGACCAACAAGGGAGTTCCTTGCCTTACACTGACCCCGTGTCCAGCCAACTGTTCTCTCTGGAGGAGGCTGGAGTGGAGACTCCCAAAGAGGGATACGAAGATTGAAGTGAATGGGCTCAGCCTGGCAGAGGGAGGGCAGGAAACAGAATCCACTAAGAAGTGGAGCTTAGGGCAGAGGGGCAGCCTGGGCAGAGGGGAGGAGTGCTGAGCCCAGGGTAGCATGAGTGGAGGCCCTCTGAGGGACTCCTACTGATGTGGCTATGGAGACACCAGAGACTCAATCCAGAGAACCCAAGTTTCTGAGGTGTCCCAAGTGGTGAGGTATACGGAAGGAATTCACTTCTTCACTGAAAAGTAACAAAACTTAACACTGGCATCTTGAGAAAAAAAAAAGAACAAGAAAGTATATTGGAAGATAAGGGAAGTCTCTTGAAATATAAGAGTAACCGAGGAAGCAACTTTGGCAAAGAGTGAAAACGAGGCATTAGTCAGTCTCCCATTAATGTGACAAATGCCAGGGACAAAGCAACTTACAAAGAAGAAACGGTTTCTTTGGCTCATGAGTTTGGAGAGTTCAGTCTGCGATCACTTGGCCTCTTGGCCTTCTGTGGCAGAGCACATCATGACCTCAGTGTGTGGAAAAGGAGGCCCTGTCGCCTGATGGTAGCAGGTAAACAAAAGAGATAAAAAGGGCCAGGGTCCAAAGAACCTAACTCCCTCCCACTAGGCCCAAATCTGCTAAATATTCCACCATCTCCCACTTCCACCACAGCCTGGGACCAAGCCTTCAATAGTTGGGGCTTCCAAAATTCGGCCTCTGCAAAAGTCAAGTCCCATTCAAAAATCACTCTGCTCATGAGTAAAAACGTAGTGAAGAACTTTAAATGCCACAGTTGGCCCTGCACTGAAAATTGTAGGAAATCTTAGTTGATAAAATTAGGCCTCTTAAAAACTAAAATATGGGGACTTGGGTACTTGTGGGAAAAAGAATTGCTGACTTTTCCTTTGAGGTTTGTCTGGACAGCTGTTCCCACTGCTTTCAGTCCTTTATCTTTACATCTGCAACTTCTCCTCACCTCAAACTCACTTCACACAAGTGATCTGCCTTTAGCTTTGTCAGTTTTACTAATCTAACTGACCCTAAAATAGCATTCCTTTTCCTTCCCCTTTGTGTTAGTTACTTTTCTCTCATTGTTGGGACAAGATATGTAAAATGAAGGAAGGAAAGGTTTGTTTAGCTCACAGGTTGTGGAGGTTTCAGTCCATAATCAGCTGGCTCCAAGGCAGGGTGGTGTGGCACTGGGGCAAATGTTTATGAATACAGCAAAAGCAAAAAAATATATTCTATGCAGGCTACGGACCCTTGGGTGGGTGTAGCACTCACACTGTCTCAGTGCCCTCCTCTTGCACAGGCTCAGACTGTTCACAAGGTGAAGACTCTGGCTCCCTCCTGAATCACTGTTAAACTTCTAAACTTCTCAAGTTGGCACAATGAACAGCATCCTAGAATCATGAGGGCATGCTCTCTATACCCAGGATGCAGAACTTCTGAGTCACTTCCTTAAGCTCCTAGACTTCTCAAGTGGACACAATGTATCAGACATTTATGAGTCAATTTTATGAGTCAGTTGCACGGTTTTTTCCCTTTCATCATTTCTTGCATTTACTGCTGCTGCCCTGTAACTTCCTAGTTCCTCCCAGCAGAGCCCCTCCCTCCAGAGTTAGGGATCATTCACATAACTTGCTTCCATCAATGGAACTATGCACCCACATTGGTCACTTTCACTTCTAACGTTGCCGAGAGAAGCATGTAGTCTAGGTTGCTTACTGGTCCCAGGTCACCGGCAGTTCTGTGAGGCACATATTGACATGATCTGTACCTAGGAATCAACCCCTGCTGAAACCACTGTAGTCCAGGAGACATCCGGCTAATCTGCAGATTCATGATGAAGGGTAAATGTTTCCTTAGGAGATGGCTCATTAATGGCATTATTAGGATAATAGACAACACACATCTTACAAGGTATAAGGAAAATGACACAGTTTTTGAATAAAATAGACTGAATTTGGAAGCTGAATCCAACATTTAGTAGCTGCTAGACTGGGAAAATTTAATCTCTTGAATCCCTAGGTTTTAGTTAATACAAATAGTTTCATTTTCATTTACCTTCTTCTAAAGCATGTTTTACAATTTTACTGAGGCGTCCCAAGTGGTGAGGTATACTAAAGGAATTCATTTATTGACTGAAAAGTAACAAAACTTAACGCTGGCATTGATTAATATGGCAATTAATCAACTGACATATTTTGTCACACAATATACACATAAATTTAATGTGTATAATTTGACATCTATATGCAGTCGTAGCTGTCACAATCAGTGTAATGAACATTTCTGTGTTGTACAGCTTCCCGGTCCCCTGGGTGAAATAGCCAATACTCATAACCTAAAGGAGGACAGGTTTGTTTGGGTTCATAGTTTCAGTGGGTTCAGTCCATGGTTGACTGGCTCCATTGCAGGAAGGGAATGGTGGAAGGGCTTGGTAGAGAAAAGTTGCTCATGTCAGGGCATCAAGGAAACAGAAAGCAAAGGGAAGAACCCAAGACAAGAATACATCCTTGCTGGTCATGCCTCAGTGATCCATGTATTGTAGCAAGACCTCCAACCCAAGAAGCACACTCAGCTGTGAATTCTTTAGTGGACTAATCCACTGATAAGTATAGCACCCCCACCCCCACACACATAATTCAATCTACTTCCAAAAGCCCCATCTCTGAACAAGAGAGCTTAGGGTGCTGTTTTATATCTAAACCATAACATTTCACCCCTGTTCCTCAAAGGATCATATGCACCTTACTACGCAAAATGCCTTTAGTTCTTCTGTAAGAGTAGCTAACTTCTTAACAGTTCCAGCACTGCCAAAAAGTTCCATTGCTATGTCTCTTCTGACATTTAAAACATACTTAGCTGTGAGTCCCTGTTAAAAAAAAATCAAAAAAGGTAAGTGCTTCTAACATACAACAGCACAGGGTAAGCATCACATTTCACAAGGAAGGAGTTGGAGGATAGAAAGGAATTGGACCAAAGCAAGACCAGAATCCATCGGAGCAAATATTAAGTCCAGCACCCGGGGTAGGTTGTGTGAGACCTTAACTCCAGAGGGTTGGGCAGCTTCTGTGATCCTACAAAGCTTATACTCTGCATGCCTGAAAAAACTCAGCATTATGAGTGGTACCAAAGTCAACTGCTAGCATGTGCAGTAACCTGTCTCCCTTGGATCGTGGGGTTGTGTCCTCGAGTGCTTGGAGAGCTGACCTTTGAGATACCTTTCCTTACGCAGTCTGAATGAGAAGTTGTCCCAAGGCCTCTCTTTTCAAGGCACAGATTCACATTTTTGCATCCTTGAGCCTGTGATGGGTGGGGTTGTGCTGATTTCTGAGAAACCACCAGAGTATCTTTCATCCTGTCTCTTGTCTTAGTTACTTTTCCCCTTGCTGAGACGCAATACCGGACACCGCCCTTCTAAGGAGGCAAGGTTGTTTTGGCTTGGAGTTTGGAGGGGTTTCTGTACACGGTCAGTTGGCTTGAAGGCTTGGCAGAGTGGCATGCAGAGGAGAAAGAGCTCGTGGTATGGTGGCCAGAAGCAGAAAGAAATCAAAGAAGAAAGGAGGAAGTTAGACCCTTCCAGGTTACGCCTCCAGTAACCCACTTCTTCTGACCAAGATTCACCTCCCAACAGCAACTTATCAACGGACACACTGTCATACCTCATGCTCCTGCCATTTCCCCATCGCCCACCTATGAGTGCATGGGGCTTTGGGGTAACATCTGCATATAAACCACAGTATCACTGTGGTGCAAACTGCTTGGATTCTCTTTAGTCTTAATCTTTTCAGCAGCATGCTGTCCTTTGCCCCAACTTTGCAGGCGTTTTCTTTCTGGCAAAACTGAACACTTTTGAAATTGTTCAGTTCTGGTTTTTTGCTTTTGTAGATCTGGCTAGAAACAGGTAGCAACAGCCCTACCACAGCCTGAATGTTGGGCTTCTTTGAAAAAAAATTACATATATTATATATATATTATACACATTAATTTATTAATATAATATATTAATTAATTATATAGTATACACATTATATTATATAATATGAAATATCTGTTCATATATTTTGTTCATTTTTAAAAACTGGTTTTCATTTGTTGCTTTTACTGTTGAATTTTGGAAGTTACTTGTATATTCTAGATACTTGTCTTTTAGTCAGTTGTGTGATTTGCAAATTTTACTTCAGGCTGTAGCTTGTCTATCTGTTTTATGTAGTATTTGAAAATTTAAGCTTCTACTTCTAATTTTGTTGCAGTCTGATTTACTATTTTTTTCCTTGGCATAGATTTATTTGGGTTTCTTCTTTTGGGGTTTAATGAAGTATTTTGGTTTGTAGGTTTATGGACTTTTTTGTTTAGTTTTTCTTTTTGGCCAAATTTGGGACATCTAATAACTCCTTAAAACATTCCACCCTTGAAACTATATTAAATCTGTTGTTTGTCCTTCTGAGACTACAATAATATGAATATTGAAACATCACAGGCCCCTGAAGAAATGTTGCTTAATTTTTTTCAGTCTATTTCTCTCTATTGATGTAATTTTTCATGTGATTGTAAATGGTGTTATTTTAAAACATTTTACATAATCATAAATAGACAGTTCCCAATGGTTTATAATAAATAGAAATACAACTGAGTTTTGTATTATGGATCGTGCTTTTGGTGTCAAATGTAACATCTCTGACTAGGCTTAGATTGTAAAGATTTTTCCCTAATTTTTTTGTAAATACTTTATAGTTTTGTATTCTGTATTTAATTTTATGATCTATTTTAAATCAATATTTGTATAAAGTGTGAAGTTTAGGTTTAGATTCCTTTTTATGACTGTGGTTGACCAGTTGCTTGAGTTTCATTAATTAGAAAATCTATCTTTCTCCCTCTTCATTGCTTTTATACTTTTTAAAAGGTAGTTTGGTGTGTTTCTATGGAATTACTTCTGGGTTTCTTTTTTGTTTCATTTTTATCTATGTATTGATTTCTCTATCAGTATTGCACTATGTTAATTACTATACCCTTATATTATTTCTAAACATTTGAGTAAAATCTCTGCACTTCATCTTTGTCCAGGTTATGTTAGTCATTTTAGTACTCTGAATTTATGGTTGACAGTCTTCTCAGCATCTGAAAATGTCATGCCACTTCCTCTAGATAACCATAGTTTCTGATAAGAAATCAGCTGTCTTTGCTCCTGCCATTTCCTCCTGTGTAATGCATCATTTAAAGAGACTTTTGTTTCTTTAGCATTTAAAAGTTTAATTAAGCTATGCTTTGGTATAGATTTGTTTGAGTTTCCTTCCTTTGTGATCCATGTAGCTTTTTGGTTCTGTAGATTTGTGGGACTTTATTGTTTAGTTTTGTTGTTGTTATTGTTGCTTTGTTTGTTTTGCCAAATTTGTGACATTTCAGTACCTCCTTAAAACATCTTTAAATCCCATTTCTTCTGTTCTTCTGAGTCTGTAGCAATGTGGATACTGAATCTTATCATCCCACAGATCCCGTGATCCAACTTAATGTTTTTCAATCTATTCCTCTCTATTGATATAATCTTTCATGTAATTGTAAATGGCATTGTTTGTAAAAATTTTCCATGATTGTAATAGATAGTTTCCCATTGTTCATAGTCAGCAGACAGAAATACAAGTGAGTTTTGTGTTTGGTGTTAAATCTTGGTATCCTGGTACTTCTAGTTGGTTTGATTCCCTCTGGCTTTCCACATAGAAGATTTTTTACATGAAGGATGGTATCCTCTTTAAATGATAACAGCTTTACTTTCTCCTTACTGATTCACTACCTTTGTAAGAATGTAGTTCTCTCCCCCAGTTTAGGACCGTTTTGTCTCAATCACACTTTATATGCAATACAGGAGATGACAGAGGCTTTTTAGAACATACATTAATGAGTTTTGATGGACTCCACAGAAAAGGCTGGGCTAGGTAGCTTGAAGCTCCAGGCATTATAGAAAATTCCAAAGCAGCATAAGCTTTCCCAGTATCTCCTTTAATAGGAAAATTATAGCCACAACTATTTATCTCCTTAATATTTTAAAGGCCAACAACTGATTTTATTAAACATATAAGCATATCTCTGAGAGAAAAATGTCCATCAGTGTCAGTAGACTCCAAATCTATAAAGGTAACTAAAATGTTTGCCCACTTGCCAAGGGATAAAAAATGACATTGTTCCACAGAGAAGCTGAGTCCCTTTGTTCTGCCCATCATTCCTCAATTATACCTCCCAGGAACAAGAAATAAACCCCCTGAGGATCCAGTTGCCTCTTTATGACCTCTCTCAAGAGCAAGTCCAGGTAGCACAGCAAATTGAAATTCAGGTGTTAAGAAAAATGAAGCAAGCCACCATTCCTGCCACCCAGAAGCTCACATGTGAGTGTGGAGCACAGATGACCAAATGAGACACCATGATTCAATGGATAAATACCAGAGCAGGGATTGTGTGGTGTGACCCACAGACAGGACTCTTCATTCTGGGTGATGATGCAGAAATGCTGGAAAAGCTTCACACTGGCATTGGGTGGTGAAGGTGTGGAAGAAGTTAACCTGGTAAAAAGTGGTGGTAAAGGGAATGCAAAGAATAGAAAGTTGTATGCTCCAAGATACAGAAGCCTTTGAATAGGGAATTTGGTGTTGTCTCTTGCAGTTACAGCATGTGTGTGCACATGTGTATGTATACACCGTGTGTAAAAGTGTATGTGTGTGCATGCATGTACTTGAGAGGGAAAGAGCTATAAAAGGTGACATTAAAATGGGAGAAAAAGATGCTAAAGGTATTTGAACATGAAAGACTTTGGACTTTATTTAGCAAGTGTGTTGGCCTTAGGTGATATAACAAGTTAATGTTTTCAAGTAGAATAATGATTGCACAGTTGTCAGAGATAAACTGTTGGCATCATGTATGACCTGTTAGGGAAGAATGATAGCCAAGGGACAGTTAGGAAATTTTTAGGACAGTCTGCTTTTTAGAGATGAAGATCTGAGCGAGAGTACTTGGTGTGATAGGTAAGCAGAGAGAACTTGATTGGTCCACATTTCATAGAAAATATGGAATAAAAGAAGAACCAAAGAATGCTTGAAGTTTCCTAGCTGAGCCTCTTCCAAGTAGGGTGCAATGTTGACATGATGTAGACAGAGAAGAAAGCATGAGGAGGTCACTAACATCAACAAAGTGGCAACGTCCAGGCCACAAGTTCAAGTGACTTCTGGAAAGAGATCAGAATGGAGGGCTCATGAGATTTGAACTAATGTGAAAACGGGGTTTTATTAGTTTTATACTACTGCTATAAAATTACTATAAAACATTACAAAATTTATTTTTTTTAATGTGAAGTGACTCTTTTGAAACTAAAATCAAGGGACAGCATGGCTGAATTCCTTCTGCAGGGGCAGCTTTGTCTACTCACCTCTTCTAACTCGCACAAGCTGACTACACCCCTTGGCTCATGGCCCCTTCCTTCATCTTCAAACGTATCAGCTGCTTCCTCTGTCATCTGCCCTTTGCTGCCCCCACCTGACAGTCCAGATAGTCCATGATAATATTCTTACCTTCATATGCTGATCTTAATCACATCTGAAAAATTCCCCTTTTTCCTTCTTCTTCTTCCAGTACTGACCATTGATGCTCAGGGCCTTCACACTGAACTACAACCTTAGCCTTTAATTTTTCTTTTTTTTTTTTTCTATCTTAACACAAGGTCTCACTAAATTTTTAAGTTGTCTGGGTTGGGCTTGAACTTGTGATCCTCTTGCCTCAGCTTTCCTGAGTGCTGGAATGATTGGGGTGCACCAAAACTCTCAACTACAAAGTTCCTTTTGTCCAGTAAGATGACATAGTCATTGGTTGTGGGGACTCAGATATAGATATCATAGGAACCAAGGGAGTGTTGTTCAGCCTGCCACAAGGACAGATCGAGAAAAGCAGGAGAATGTGAGGAAATGGAAAAAGGAATGCAGAAATCTGGAAATCATCAAATTGGAGAAAGAGGAAGGAAGATGCTTGCACAGTAAATGTTTCTTCAAAGTCAATGGGTCAAGGCATTTCTAAAAGGAGAAATTACATCCCCTCAGAGGCGTCTCTGTGGCCGGCCCCAATAGCCTGCCAGTCGTCCAGTTTGTCTTATCACCAGTCTACAAAGTCAGCAAAAACAGCGAATGATAGATGAAGCAATCGTCTGGGCTCTTTCTCTTCTAGTTCTTGATTTTTTTCTCCAAGTCTGACCTCTGCCCCACTCAACTCTGAGCTCCTGGTTTACCCCGGGTTTAAATGCAGACGCGATATTCAGGCATGTAGCCCTCCACCTCCCTCTGCAGATGCCAAGCTGACCTCCCCTCTGTCTCTTACCTACTTTCACTGTGGTAGCAGTGAGCAACACAAGCTTTTCTTCTTTCTTTCTTTCTTTCTTTCTTTCTTTCTTTCTTTCTTTCTTTCTTTCTTTCTTTCTTCAGCCCCTACAACGCAGCTTTCAAGATCCCTGGGGAGCTTCAGCCTCTGGAATCTGTGTCTTCCTTTCCTTGGGCTCCTGGAGTAGAAGGGGTGGAAACTGGATTATTCTGGCGTCATTCCAGGGACTTCCCAGCTGCACACGGTGAAGCGCCCATCCCGGAGAAGGTTCCTCTCAGACACGGCGGGGCCCTGTGCTCCCTCCCAGGGGAAACCACGGGGCGGGGGGCTGTCTACCCCTGGGTGCTCTGTCCACCATCCCAGTGACATACTCCACTGAGAAATTCCGGAGCCACAGGCACCAGGAGGACTGAGTTCCTCTAAAAAGAAGGGGAAGCAGAATGCTAAGCCAACAACAAAAGAGTTAGGTGCACAGGCTTCTAGCTCTTCTGCTAAGAGGTAACAGATTTCCTGTAGCACAATCAAGAACTGTGCACAGAGACAACCTGTGCACAGACCAGATGGTGATTAGGCTTTTCATCATCCAGCCTGCAAATACCTGGCACCCTGGAAAAATGCTCCAAAAGGATCATACCCTGATAGCCCCTGGTGCCAAGCCAGATTCAATAAATAATGAATTAGGAGGCCGACGAAGGAATACAAAGGCGTCAGTCTGCATCCCACAGGTGCTGTCCGGAGTCCCAGCAGAGTGTTTTTGATGGAAGACTATTTTCGTGGCCAGACCCCAGCTGTAAAATTATAAAATGTAAACTTCTAAACCAGAATGTTAAAAAGTCCACCGCACCATCTCATGCTGGCTTCAGAAAGCAAGAGCCACTGAAAGGTTTTTGTATAATCTGATTAAGGGGCTG
Source organism: Hydrochoerus hydrochaeris (assembly GCA_004027455.1). Lineage (NCBI taxonomy): Eukaryota > Metazoa > Chordata > Mammalia > Rodentia > Hydrochaeridae > Hydrochoerus > Hydrochoerus hydrochaeris. The sequence continues at coordinate 100,194 of PVLA01005589.1, forward strand.
AGTAAGAAAAGGCAAGGGGTTAACGATTGGTGGTTTAACACCGCATTTACCTAAGCTGAAAGGGTTTTTCTAAAGATCTTTAAAAACCTTTGTGAAGTGTGTAATATGAAGGCTGGGCTTGGAGCCCAAAGTTAACACATCCCCGTCCTGGCTGCCCGTTCCTGCCCTCTCTGTGGCCAGACCGCTTCCACCCCTACGCTAGGAGACAGCTGTTTTTCCCTGTCATCTGAGACAGAATTCACTCCCTGGTGCTGTGGCACCATCAGAAATCTGCGGGTTTTTACTCTGACTGACTGTACTGGTTTATCCGACACACCTTGATGGGAGGGCATATCTCTCCCAAGCAGGCAAAAATTGGTTCTCAGGGTGGGGAGAAATCTTAACTTCTTCTCAGAGAACCGCACTACATAGATAGATAGAAAGTATATCCCTGATAATTTCATGGATGCCAGTTAAAAGAAAATGGCTAAAAGTTTTCTTAGAAATGCAACAGTAATGATCGAGGAGGATGACAACAGTAATGACAAAGATGACATTTTTCAAACATTGGGAAATGCTGGGTTAAAAGGAAGCACTTAAAATATATTACTACTGTTCCTTTTGTCTTGCTCACTCTGCCCTAAGAGACAAAACATCATACTGGGAAGGAGCAGACCGGAGTGATAATTTCCAGAGCTATCACTGATGAGTACATCCATTCATGCATCAGATATTTATTGAGTTATTTCTAGGTTCCAGGCACAGTACTCATCCTCTGGAATTACAGTGATAAAGCTCTTATCCTGCTGAGTTCATATTTGGAGGCAGAGTATAATAAAGAAATCCTGTGTATAGCTAAATAATAACAATGATGAGAATCAAGATGGTTATAAGAGCTGTCAAAATAATAATTACAAAAATGTCTGCCATACATGCTACAGAAATTTCCACAGCACAACAGAAAAAGTGGCATTCTGCTGAGTCTCAAGTGGTAGATGGTGGGGAGGTCCAGTCCCAAAATGACCTGGGGACAGAGCTTTCTAGGCAGAGAGGAGCACAGGCAGAGGCCAAGCGGCTGGAGCGAGACTGGCGTTTGAGAAAAGGACACAGAGCCGGAGCCGGGGAGAACTAACTTGAGAAAGCAGGAGGCTGTGGTAGGGTCACACTGGGCTGGGCAGGCAGTGGGATGCACCCGGCCCTATACCCAGGGTGCCCTGAGACCTCCAGGGAGTCATCCCAGGAGTCTAAGTCTAGCAGGACCTGAGTGAGATGTCTGGGCTTCCGGGAGAACTGAAGTTACAAGCAGACCCAGGGCTGGCTTGGAGGGCACTTGCCCCTGTAGGCCTAGACAAGCAAGCAGCAATTGAGATTCCTCCAAAACCAGAACCTGTCCGCTCCCACTTGTGATTGCTGAGATACCTGGGTTTTTTTTCTCCCTCTGACAATCTGCTTCTGGTAACCTTCAGGGCCATGTGGCTGGGGCAAGCACAGGACTAGAGGTTGGGGGCTCTGGAACCCCATCTGTCAGTTAATGACTGGGTGACCCCGGCCAGGCCATTCCCGGATCTGCGCTTCCAGACCCTCATCCGGAGTATCATTAAGATTCCTCCTAGAACACAGATTCTGTGATTCTATTACCAGTGCCAGAGCCGGGGAGGACGCCGCGCCCTCACGCAAGCCCACCAAACCTCCTAAAATAATAAGTCAATTTCCTCGGAAAGGGTGCAGAGGAGAAGTCGCAGGCTCCTGCAGAGGATGATGAAACCCAGTCCCAGCTGAATATTAAGTTAGAGCGAGGTCTGGGGTGGTGCTGGGGAAGGGGGTCAGGGGCTGCAGAGAGAAGAGAGACGAGGGGCTGGGCTGGGCTGGGGGAAATTTTAATTGCGATTGTTTGGCCCGCTGATCCCAGGCAAACGACAAGAAGCCCCCAAGCAGCCGCAAACATAGATATTTGAAAAGCAGAGGCGGCGGGGGATGCTTGGGGCTCCCCTCCCCTCCCCTCCCCTCCCTCCCCTCCCAGGCTGTTGGAGGAGGGTCTACAGCGCTGACAAGCACGGGTTTTGGAGGCCATTGAAAAGTTTTGGGCCTAAATAGGGTAGGCAGCTTGGCTTAAGTGTTGCTAAGGGCTACCTGGCAACAGGCGACAATAGGCCTTTTAGAGAATCCAGGGCAAACAGTGACCGTGGTAATGGGGTGGGCTTCAGGGTCTCCGTGCCCGGCTGGGCCCCTCCTCCGCTCACACAGAGGCCTGGGCACTGGGCTATGTTCCGGAAATTCCCCGCACAAAGCCCCATTCAGCGGGAGGCGGGCCAATGCGTGTGCTTTGGGGGGCCTGGGGGTGGGGCGAGGGGGAGGGGTGCCCGAGAAGGCGCTTTACTGCCAAAAAAAAAAAACCCCTCTCAAGTCTCTTTCTTCTTGCAGAGACTAAAAGAGGCACAGAAAGTGCTAAGTTTGTAAAAGAGGCTGAAAAGGTTCAGAAAAAGTAGCATAAAAGGGTCTGGGGAACGCCCCGTGAATTTTGAACAGAGAACAGAAAAGGGACCCTAAAAAGCAATTAGTGATGCTGCTTGTAAATGAGGAGGCGGCTGGTTTGGGGGTTTGGGCTGGGGGTGCCCAGGCCGGAGGTAGGTGTGCAGAGGAGGTGGAGGTGTGTGTGGGATCCCAGCAGGTGAGGAGGAGGGAGAGATTGGGCCAGAGAAGGGGACAGGTGCGTGGGGGGGGTGGACTAGGGTTGGGACTTGGGCTGTGGCCACCCCACCGTCCAGCCGGCCTTTGTGCTTTGATAAAGGCCAGGGAGCCCGGGGCGCAAGCAGGACCCGGGGGCTGAGCCATCTCTCCAGCTGCCCTGGTCCCTGCTTCCCCCAAGGTTCCGGGCTGTGGTGCTGGCTCCCCGGGCTCCTTTCCCCGCTACTGCGTGCTGGCAGGATGCTGGGGAGCTGGGTGTCTGCCGGAGCTCCTGGGGGAGGCTCGGACCGCCAGCAGAGGAAGGCGAGGCGGCCAACAAATTAGCACTCTACACATTCCACGTGCCCGAGCTGCATAACATTCGTGCTCAAACACCCTACTCAACGGCTCTAAAGATAATAATTTCACATTTCCCGCAGAATGTGCACAGTGACAATTATCTGTATTCCTACTGTGTCACAGCACCAACCGATAATCAAGAGAATTATGTTCCAGTTGAAAGCAGATTTAAATAAACAGAGACTAAATGGGAGCCAATAATAGATGTACCAAAATAGTCCAGGCGAGCAAGCAGCCATTCAAACAGAAGAGGGGAGTTGAGAAGAGAGAGGTATCCGGAGCCCTGGCTCTGGGGCTTGCTGTCTGCAGCTCAGTCTAGCTGTCCCTGCAGACCTGAGCAGTGGCATCTACCCGCACTCTTCCCTCCTTTCTCTCCTCCTCCCCACCACCTTCTCCTTTCCTTCAGCGGAGGTCCCTTCCTCATCCCCCAGGAACATTTAGGCACCGTCATCACAATGAATAAACCCTGCCCTCCTTTGACTTCGTGTATCTCTGCTCAAGATTAAAATAGGCCATGTTAGGAAGCAAGGGAGGAGAAGGACATTAGCTCTTTAAAAGAAAAATCAAACTGCTGTTTCTACAAGCAGGGAGAAGAGCTTTGCTGAAGAGGCAGAGAGGTGGAGGACCACTGCGTGTAGACTGGGACATTTCGCATGACTGGAGTTTACTGCACGAGCCAGGGGTTGTACTCCCGGCTGGTCCCTTGTCCTCAAGAGCTTCCAAGATGGCAGGAGGATAACCAGGCCCAGGGTAAGCCTGGTTTTAAGGATTATGTGTACAACACCCAGGGTGACAGCAGAGACGGGCTCTGCAGGGGAAGAGAAGGAGACGTCACGCGCACAAGGCTGTGCCCAGAAAGGTGAGCAACAGAGAACCTAGAAGAACCTTCCCAGAAAGAGTGTGGGCCAAGGCCTGGATGCAAGGGAAGGGTCAGTTTGTTCAGGCCCCTGGACATCCTTCAGCAAGAATAATTTCAAAGTGAAAAAGAGGTGACAGCTGGAGTCAGTGACAGTGAAGGACATGGCTTTGATCTAGCCTGGAGGATGAGGTGAAGAGCAGGAACCAGGTTTCTGTTGGCTCCCTGTTTCCGTGAGGACACCTATGGTTGTACTCTTCTGGCTTCCCGCTTCCTCCTATTAGCTGGTCTCTCCAGGACTCCACCTCCTCAGTTCCTGTTGCTCCCCGGAGCTGGGAGCTGGGCTCCATTTCTCTGCTGTTGCACTCAGAGTAACTTCTGATCCATCGTTGGCCATGGAACAGGAATCTGTCCTTCCAGGTGAGGCCTATCTGTGGGTGCCTCCCTGGTGAAGCAGTCTAATTCCAGGGAGCACTGTTGTGGTGCTGTGGTTGTCCCGAGTGCCAGCCTTGTTCTTCTGCATCTTCATTAATAAATCTGACATTTTGATCTCAGTCTATCTTTGGGTTTCTCACCTTGAGCAGAGTACAGAAGTACTATTTTTAACCACTTGAAATGCTGAGGCGAAGTGAGCAGATTAGACTGCTTTCTGCAGAAAGGGGTGGAGATGTTGGAGACTTCTGCCCAGCGGCATGGTATGCTAGAAAGGTCTCTTGGTCAGCTGGGTGAAGGACAGATTGAAGAGGGCTGGAGACCGTTTTGGAGGAAGAAGGTAATGAAGACCTTAATCGGGAAGGCAGCGCTAGGTTGAATTTGAGGAGACGAAGGTAAGGGGTGTGTGGGAGAACGGTTCGGAGTAACAGCTGTTGGTTATAGGTAAGAAGGAATCTGGACTTCTGCTAAGTCAGCTGGAGCCTTATTTGATGAGACAGAGAAGAAATATAAGGTGGTATGGGAGAGGGGATCTCCAGCTCATTTGGTGATTTGTTGAGTCAGGGGACACAAGGCAAGTCTCAGAGGCAGTTAGATTGATACAGACCTAGAGCACCGTGGAAAACAACACAGCTGGATTTACACACGCAGCCAGCTTTGGTTGTTGGTACACAAGACTAATCGAAGAGGCCAAGAGAGGTGGTGTTGAGTGTGGCAAAGGAAAGTGTGTGGGTGCAAATCAGCATTTAAATCAAGGTCAGCAGAGACCTGCGAGTCCTTCCTCACAGCTACACAGACGCGTTATACTTGTTTTATTGTCTTCAGAGCGGAGCAGAGTGTGTGGCATAGAATAAAGGCAACTGATACTACTTTAGTATCTATGCCACCACCTTCGACATCTCCAACATTCAATTCCTTCTTTTTTGTTTTGGGTTTGTTTGCCATGAATTTGATATATGGGTGAGGCATCTGTCTGTTATACAAGTATAATGGGATACAATTGGGCATTTGTTGGACATGATGATGCACTGGGCATTTTGTTAAACTCTCCTCACAACTGTGTGAAGCAGACACTGTTAATTCCATTCGCAAATGAGGAGACTAAGGCTGCAGCCTGGCGGTCCAGCTTGAAGCCTTAGCCTGGCCAGTAATACACAAACCACAGGTCACAGGGCTTCTATCCAAAGAGGGGTAACTGGGTTCCAGTCTTCAGGAGTTTCCTGTCTAGTGGAGGAATAAAATATCCTCTCACAGTGATGGGGAGGAACCATGAAGTGTGGAGTAAGTAAGGAAATGTCACATTGCTAAGCTACCATGGAGATTTTGGAGGAAAAATAGCACTAGAATAAAGTAAGATGTCCTTAGCTGTGGATCCTGTAACTTCTTTATTGTGCAATGCTAAGTACTCTAAATTTTGATTTCACTCATTCTTATGAAGTGGGAAATACTTTCTCTGCAGGTACATTTCTGCCTTTGTCCCTGTGGGAAAGCATCTAATAAAAAGCTTAGTGACCAAGATGGAATCTCACATTGTTGATTTTTTTCTTTTTCCTTCAGTTTAACAGGAAAAATACCCCAAACCCCAAACCAAGCAAACTTTTAAAACACTTCAAATTGATACAGTATGAAGAGTACAGAACTATATTTATGTTCAATATAGTAATAAAAAGAAATATGATTGTAAAAAATTCTGTTTCTAAATATTAGGAAAACTCTAACAGCAAAGATCATATCATAATATTTAAGCCTTGACAAGAAAGTAAGATGTTTTTCTTTATAATAAAATAAAACAAAACAAAAACAAAACTCCCCCAAGAAAGCAACCATACCAGCACCAAGGAGTAAAATGTCGAATCTTCTAGAAGACATTCTACTTCTTGGCTACTAATTTTTAAAGTGGTTTTTATTCACTTTTACCCTGTAGCCATATCTTATTGCTATTTAAAGTTGTCTTCCAAAATTCAGAAAGCAATGTGTTCCATTAATTAATCTGCTCAGGAGTAATTCATGGAAGAGGAGATTAACATTTTTGCTTATGTTTATAGTTCTTTAAGAGTACTCTGTATTTTGGGAAGAAGAATTTTCATTATCACTTGTGACAAAAGGAAATAATAAAAAGTGCCTGTGTTTTTAACAATTGGCTTTTCAGGACCACAGACAGCTCAGCACAGCTTCATCTCTCTCCTTTCTCTCCAGTGTATTTCATTTCATCATCAAAACTAAAATTACAGGCGCATTCTAGCTATCCATTCTTTATTTTCAAATTTATATTTTTATCACAAGAGAAAAAAGCCACATTTGGAAACATTAGATCATTAATCCATTTTGTCCATTTTCATTTATCTCTCGTATTCTATTTAATTTCACTTAGTGCGTTCAGCACTGAATGAGCAGATTAACCAAGTTGGAGGTTCTCTTCAAATTCTCCCTCTGAAATGTCCTTGATACTTTAAGGCAGAGCTTTCTCACTGGGGTCGAATGTGCATTTGAAGAGGCCAGTAGACAGGACTAGATTTAGAGTACACTGCCCCTCCAGGTTCACAGCACTGATGAGAGGGGCATACTTGATATTTGGGTGAGGCATCTGTCTGTTACACAAGTATAATGGGATACAACTGGGCATTTGTTGGACATGATGATGCACTGGGCATTTTGTTAAACTCTCCTCACAACTGTATGAAGCAGAGACTGTTAGTTCCATTTGCAAATGGAACTCAGTAAACCCATTTAGTGCTTACCTTGGTACTGCAGTATCTCCACAGGTACAAGACCGGACCACCCAGATTGAAGGATGGAGTGAAAAAGAAAAATGTAGACAGAGAAAGCCAAGAGATAATTGGAAGCAGATTGATATCCCTAACCATATCATTCCGTTAAAATGCTTCCAGTATTTTGCTAGTGGGAGAAACCTGAATCAGCAGATCTGAAGGGTAAAGAGACTTTGTGGTGAAACATGGAGAAGTGAAAGAGAACTCAGCTTCGGGAGCGTTGCACCCTGCTGCTCGGCTATGGATCGGAACTGTTGCCCTCGTCTCTCAGCTTGGCCTTTCTCTTCACTAACTTCACTCTCAGAAGCTTTTTCTCCTCGTGTCCCTGAGGCAGCATCTCAGGCTCCAGTCCCACGTCCTTTCAGGGTATCCGTGTAGTCCTGGCCTGTCTTTACAGAGCAGTCACTGTGCTTGCGGGTTGGACATGCCGATGGCTTAAGCCTTAGGTAGGTGCGTACCCCTCAAGCTACAGACAGAAGTGGATCCAGGAGAAACAGCAGATTGGGGGAGAGGAGAGGCTCCTCAGCAGACCCACAGGAAGAACGGACCACAGACAGGCCGAGAGGGTGAATGGCCAATGTTCCTTTGAAGCAGGTGCCATAACAAGCAAAGTATCCCAAGCCGTGCAGCTTAAAGAAGAGCAATGGATCATCTCGGAGTTGTGGAGGTTGGCAGTCTGAAATCAAGGTATCGCAGGCCCGATTCCTCCTGAGGGACAGGAGAGGAGCCACCACCCCAAGGCTCCCTGCGCCTGCTCAGTGTCCTCTTCTGTCTGTGTGCCCCTCTTCCTGTCACCTTCTCTGGGCACCTCGATCTCTGCAGGGGCCGCACTGCCTTCTTTTGTAGGGGCGCAGCCACTTGGGGTTGGAGTTCACTTTCATGACTCATTTGAACTTGGTCACTTCTGTAAAAGATCCCATCACCAAATAAGGTCTTGTCCCGAGTCCTGGGGTCTGGGACTCCGGCACATCACCTTTGTGGGAGGACACGGTTCAACCCCCAGCCCATCTCCACCCTGGAGCTGCGTCCTTCCCTAGTCACAGTGCCAGGGGCTCTGCTGCTTACTTTTTTAAAACTTTAATTCCTAGTTTGAGGCTTTGCTCTTCTCCTGGAAAGCCTTCTGTTGGTGGTAGGTAGGGTAGCTCTACAGACCTCTCTGTACCTTCCAATCCCAGAGAACATGGATGAATTAAGGGAGACAGTTCTTATTTCTTTTACAATGTGGATGAACATTTAGGGAAAGGAAATATATATATATATATATATATATATATATATATATTTGTGTTTATCACATTGGTGTCCTCAGGAAATTCTCCACAAAAAACAGTATACCTCCCTTAAACAAATTTGAAAAAGGTTCCTATGTCATCCTTTCCTTGAAGAATTATAACGCATATTAGTATAATGTGGCAAATAGCTTCCATTATCCCCAATTATTCAGTTCTCTATGCATCCATGACCTTGAAAGTGTAACTTTGCTGTTCCTTCCATTGAAATGTGATAGATTTTCTGCCCCTTAAGCCATTCTATTTTGGCTGTGTGTCTTGTCCCAGACCATAGGGTATCAACCAACTTGCTTTCTCTTGTTCTTTTGCCCAAGTCTTTCAGCCAGCCTTTTAGAAAATTTAGCATGTAGAGGGAAGTTATGTGGTCCTTGTCACTATAGCCAAAGCTATGCTAGAATAGTCACCCACCTGCCAAGATCTACAGCACTGTCATTCCAACTTTCAGACTGACAAGCAAAAACAAGTGGTGCTTGTTTGTTTGTTTTTTATTAGTATAGGTTCATGACACGTAATAATTACACTCATCTTGGGGAATATATATATATATATATATATATACAATGTCTTTTTTATTTTAAAGAAAATAAAACAAAAGAGGACAGATCTCAGCAGGTCAGGACAGAACAATGTAAGCAGCACAGCACTTCACAACAAGACAATTGGATATTAACAGTAGCTATCATAATGTCTCTTTCTTTGAAATAATTGAGCTTAGCTTTACACACAGTAATGTCAAACATAACAAAGTAGAATAAAACAACTCAAGAGAATGAAAGTACTGCGAGGCATTCTGAACCATATAACCAAAGATGAACAATGGCTGCTATATTATCTCATTTTCCATAAAAATTTTGTTTTTACTATCATACATATTAAAATCCAGTAAGACACAATGTGATAGAACCAATGGTAACAGAAAAACAAGAGCATGGTAGGACTTCAGAGCAAGATGATATTAAATCAACACTGGCTACCATACTCTCTTGTCTTCAAAGTAACTATTCATATGATCACATATATTAAGATCAAACAAAACAGGATAAAACCATTCGAATCAATGAATGAAGACATAAGACATCAAAGCAGTATAGTGGTGAACCATGATTTCCATAAAATCTTGTGTACTCTTACCATTTCTTACACTAGGGAGACTATACAGTAGTTATACATGTGAGTTTGATTTATTTCACTTAAGAGTATAGATTCAAGATGCATTTATTTATAAATATCTCAATGTGATCATTCTTTATAGCTGAGTAGTACTCCTTTGTATAAAAATACCATAATTTTTTTTATCCATTCCTCAGTTGATGGCACTTAGGTTGTTTCCAAGATCTAGCTATTACAAATTGTGCCGCTATAAACATGGGTGCGCATATATCACTGTGGTAAGATGTTTTCAGTTCTTCTGGGAATATGCCTAAGAGTGGAATAGCTGGGTCAAATGGGACCTCCAACCCCAGCTTGTTGAGGAATCTCCAGATTGACCTCCACAGTGGTTGCACCAGTCTACACTCCCACCAACAGAGCAGAAGAGTTCCTTTTTCCCCACAGCCTCTTCAGCATTTGTTGCTGGTAGTTTTGTTGATCCTGGCCATTCTTTCTGGAGTGAGATGGAATCTCAGTGTGGTTTTAATTTGCATTTCTCTAATGACCAATGATGAACATTTTTTCATGTATTTATTTGCCATTCGTATTTCTTCATCTGAGAACTGTGTGTTCATCTCGGATCATTTTTACTTCCCCATTCTTTCCCTCTCCTCTCCCTCCTCTTCCCCTCCCCAAATCCACCTGTCTGCTTCTTACCATCCCTTTTATGCTGCTCTCAGTTTACATTTTGGGTCTCTCGTGTTGGAGAAGTCATTATTTAACTGTGTGTGTCTGGCTTACTCCACTTTGCACCATGGTCTCAAGCTTCATCCATTTTCCCACCAATGACTTAAACATACCCTTCTTCATGGCTGGGAAGTACTCTTCATTTAATCTACATTATCAGGTGTTTTATTTAGCATTATCATGACAATAGGAACCCTAAACCTGTATCATAGGTTCTAAAAAGTCTTACATGAAGGAACACATTTAAAGCTAACGTTCCCCAAATGTACACAGGGCACAACTATAAACGCCCCAGATAGAAGTGCCTGGAGCCCCAGGCCAGGAAGGTATCCCTGGTCCTACCCAAAAATGACAGAGGGAGGGAATTACATGGCTCTTAAACTTCAGTGGCAGAATTAACCTCTCTCGTCCCTTAGATGTGTTTTTCCTTTACTCAGCACCATGGAGAATTCCTCCCTGTTTACTGATAACTTATTTCCTTCTCTCCGGCCTTTTAGAAGACTCCATTTTCTGCTCTGTTGCCATCCTTGTGACCAAACTCTACTCTACGGAATGTGCCTTGAAATGACATGGATCATTTCTGAGATGACAGTAAAGCTCAAAGGAAGCTGTATCACCCAATGAACACAACCTAGCAAACCTGCCTTCCTGACTCTCCATGTGGAAGAGAGCCCTCCAGGAGCCAGGAAATTCAGCTCAGCCTCCAATATAAACAAAAAACAAACCTCTACAGTGTTTGAGACATTTTACCTCTTTTTTGTTGTTGTTGTTGTTATAATGATGTAGCTCACTCTGCCAACACTTGAAGAAATGTACTGTTAAGGTGAGTCTGAAAGATACAGCAGTGGCTCAGGGATTGGCCTTCAGGGTGACAAGAAGATCAGAGATGCCAGGTGATGAAGGGAAACTCTTGCTACAACTATTGCCTGGAGCAACTGGAGCCTATAGTTGTAGGCAAAGAGTTTGCAAGAGCCAGACGTTAGCATATGTTGGCTAATTTTTGATGTATTCTAAGGACTTCAAGAAACAAATGGAACCAGGCAATAATTATACATAAGATAAAGAAAACAGAACTAGTCCAGAAACCTGGAACATCTCAGAGAAGATGAGATATCTACTGTTAAACCCCCAAACTGCAGAAAATAGCAGCAAGAAGAGCCTGGATGTAAATTTACACTTAGAAGGAAGGACTCACGTTTGTAGCAGAATTTAGATTGTGCTGGTTTCCCAGCTGTTGACCAAGGTGACCTCCGGGTAGCTAACACTAGCTTGAGTGGAAGACAGAGGTATGCAGGCACAAATAAATATAGTAAACACTCATCTAGGAAAAAATTTAGAATGAGTTATCGGCCCATAGATCTGTCGGAAAGCACGTAGGTATTAGAATACCAGTAGTCAAAGAACTTCCTGTACAACAGGTCAAGTTGCACCATTACTAAGGACTAGCTGTGAGCTTACGGGCTCTTCTGTCTCGAATAGGGGCTTTCTACCGTAAGTTGCTGATATCTGCTTCCCCATGCATTAGGAGCGTTTCATATGTATCTGTGGGGTGGTAGGGGGCATCAGTCAGATTACTTTAGGCTCTCCCTTTCTGGGGACCCTAATCATTTGTCAAGATGTTCAATCATTTGTTTCCACATTGCCCCCTGCAGTGGTGCCCACGTTATCCAGGTTGGTCTGTGTACCAGTCATCATCCTGGATCCAGGAACTAGCTCCTGATCAGGCACCTGTCTCAAGGAGGGTCACGGAAGTCCTCATCTGAAGATCTATGTGCACACCAAGCTTCTCTGCCTTTGTGAGCTCTAGTGCTAACAAAAGTACAGACATGGGACTGGGAGGAGTCATCTTTACTGTACAAGAGAATAAATACAGAGAGAACAAGGGCAGGATGGTGGCAGAGAGCCAGAGATGCGGTGAGACAGGCAGGGCTGTGGCTCAAAAGCCTGGACACAGCCGTGTCCAGGAAAGCCAGGGGGTTTCTTGCCGTTCTCACCATTTTTTCCACTATCTTCTTGACCTAATCAGTGTCAGCATTTGCTTATTTTAATTCTATGTATTATTATTAACTATCATCATCAGTATTATTATTTGCCTCCTCAATGACCTCCCCACTTCTGTCCTGGACCCCTTTTTAGTCTATCCAGAATTATCCTTCTGATGTAACTCAGAGGATGATACCCTTCACTCAGGCATCACTGTAATGGTTGATACACTGTGTCAACTTGAAAAGTTTGGAAGTTTACCTCGGTGACTCAGCAGCTCTTCCTTCCTTGGGTGTGCTGTTTGTGCCTGGGGGTGTTGTGGTGGTGTTGATTCACTGTGTCAACTTGAGGAGTTTAGAAGTTTAACTAAGTGACTCAGGGTCAGGGTCTTCACTTTGTAAACATCCTGCACCTGTGCATGAGAAAGGCACCGAGAAAGAGCTACACAGCCCCACTGTGGGTAGCCTCCCCCTAATATGAGGGAGGAAAAGAGGCTGGTCCCCCAGTCTTCTGGTTCTTGCTGTTTTTGCTGTCTTCTGCCACCATGAATGGTTGTCCCTCAGCCATGCCATGGAGCCAGCTGATTATGGACAGAAACCTCCACAAACTATGAGCTAAATAAACCTTTCCTTTCTCAATTTTAGGCAATGGGTATTTTATCTCAGCAACCAGAGAAAAGTAGCTAACACAAACATCTTCCAGGAGCTGTTATATTTGACTCAGAAAACTCCTCCTACTAACCTTCATGACTGGTTGTGTGTGAGCTCCTGTTACCCTGGGACCTCTCCTTTAATTCCCCACCCCCGTCCACACAACTCCAATCACATAGCATTCCTGTTGCTTATCCCACTTCCTGAAACAGTCAACAGTTTACGTTTATGGCAACTTCTGTGAAATAAAAACATTACAGTGGATCCTCATCCACCTTACTTACTCAGTCTGGCATGTGCGCCTTCTTTCTTTTCCTCAAAGTCAAAATGTCCACAAAAGGCAAAGATTTTTAATCAATCCAAGCTTCCCAGAGGACACCATATTAGCACAACTACAGACACTCATGAAAGAGGACCTCCAGAACTGCTTCAGAAATTGGTAAGATGACAGAGAGAGTGTGCTCAAACCAAGGGTAAGTATCTTCACAGGGATTAATTTTTAAAAATATATAAATATGCACCGTATCTTCAATCATTCCTCCTACAAACTGAGTCATTTATCACTTGTAAGCCCTGCTTTCCACCCATAGGATCAAGACAAAAACAAACACCTTGTTAATTGTGGAAGCTAATGATTGTGAGAAGGCGGTGTGGTGGTGCGTCTGTTATTGTTTCTGTGACCTGATAAGTCATGGTGTGTTGTGGTCCTCACACAAAGGCCTTAGACTCACAGTTCCTCCCCTGACAGCTCACACACTGGGTTGGTTATCCCTAAAGACCATGTCCTAATCACAGCTCCACACTCTTTCACTGTGGCATTTTATGCCATGAACTGGAAACTGTTTCTTCATTTGTTAAAAATACCAGGATAGCACCCACTGTGCCAAGCTTCGAGGGCTGAAGATTCAATAAAGCAGTTTGTGACATCTCCCTCTAAAAACCAGAAACTCCTGCACAAACGCAAATGACTCTTGGTGATAGGCAGCCTGGTGCCAAATGTCCCTGGTCCCTGCCAGAAGAAAGGAAAGAAGATGAAAGCAGAAATCAGCTGTCTCCACACAACTCTTACCATTCTGCATCTCCCTTTTAGTGCTCACTGGCTGTTTGAGAATTGTATGTATCTTAATCATCTCCCTTTAACATCTGTTGCTAACCCTTGGGCTTACGTATTCACGTTTCCACTTCCTTCTGAAATAGTTTTTTAATGATATCCTATAGGACCAAGGGAAAATCTTGCTCAAACTAACACTAAGTTGAGTTAGGTTTCTTGTTGGTCTATGATTTAACACACAAGGCTGCAATAAACAGATGCCTTTCAGGTCATTTATTTAAGAGTTTTGTGTCTCTGCTGAACTCGTGAGTGCTTTTACCATTTCTGGGGAACGCTGACCTTGCTGGCCTTTTCAGGGGGCTGTCCCACATGGGCTTGTAAACAGGGCACCGTCACATACCCAGGAGAAAGGGTGACCCGCATCTACAGTGGTACAGTAGGGAATTAGAAGTACAGTTTCAGCCATTTCTCCCAATTAAGGCTAACTTGTCTGCGATTTCCGTCTCCCACTTGAAATAAAAGTCTAGCGATAATTGGAGCACACAGCTATTCACCACTTACTTCAATCTAGAAATAATTGTCTTTGTTCAATTAGGAATCTGCGTTTTCGTGCCAGTCTTCACAGATTATTTTGAATGGAGACGGTACTCTGATTAAGAGCTATCCTTCTTGGGAAGGGAAGAAAAAATAAATAAACCAGCAGGCTAACGTCTTCATCTTCATGATGGATTTAACATTTTGTTTCTGCCTAACTGAGTGAGAAAGATGTCACACAAATCATTTCTTGGACTTCTAAATTCAATATGGTAAAAAAAAAAATCCTAGGGCACTCATATATGGCCTTTAAAAATTGTAAACGCCTTGGCAGTAATTCTTAAGAGATGGGTTTGGGAAGCTGTCCATTTGTCTGAGATCTTCCAGGTTTTTTGTTGTTGTTTTTGTTATTTTTGGAACAAAATCTGACACTTATAGAACTACTTACTCTCCTTGGGACTCTAAAAATAAGTAACCTCCTCTGTAACTCTCACAAGAACCTTGACAGTTGGGTGTTGCTATCCAAGCCACAGTTGACAGTAAAGGCCAGAAAAGTCATGTGATTTTTTTTCCCAAGGCCACCAATGAGTCACTGGAGAAGGCAGGAGTCCAATGCAAGGCTGCCTGGCTCCAACGCTCACAGCCTCTCCTACCTCTGGTTTGTTTTCTTATTAATCTGAAACAGCCAAGGAAAAAAGTCTCATGAACAGCATCCTAGTGATGAGGAGCTGTAGATAAAAATCTGAATAATGACAACTCCGTATGTCTGTGCTGTACGCCACTCCACTCCAATAATTCTGAAGCCTGTATTTTACTATTTCTGACTGGGAACAAAAGATCTACAAAGTATGAAAACATATGAGCACAATGACAACTTTTGCAAATAATATGAGATACTATCCATAGCAGAATATGAGTCAATCTTTTTGTAAAAAAATAAATTTCTTTAGAAACAAAACCATGTCTTCTTTGTTTTGCTTTGTTTTTGTTTTTTTGTATCCTTACCTCAAAGACAGATATTAAAGTGAGAAAAATGAACCATTCTCTTAATAACATCAAGTGGCCGAGGGAATCTACAGCATCTTATCACTAGCGTGTCTATCATTGTATATCGTGTGTGTGTTTTAACAGCCACGTGCAAGCCAGAAAACCCCATCGGGGCAAAAAGTAAAATTCTGGCCAGACCTTCCACTATCTGTTCTAGAAACATACAAGCAGTGTAAATGCCCGCCTTTGATGCAGAGCTGTTCCCTCTCTTTAATAATGCTCCGGTAAATGTCCGCGTGGGCTTCTTCCCATTCCTCTCCGCCTTTGACCTTACCATTTCATAAAGACGAGAAGAAGCCAAGATATACTTATGCACCTGGATGGAAAGTGCTAGCTAACCCAAATTTTCTTTTCTTGCATATATAGAGAGGTAGTGTTGGAGAGATTTGGAGTCCACTGGGACTTGTAAGCAAAAGTGGCAAGGACTTCTAGGCTTCATGCTGAACTTGATTCTGCCTATGGGGTCTTTGGTTGGGACGGGGTGGGGAGAAGTGCAACTCTCTCGCTCTCTCTTTATCTACCTATCCCACTGGCTGCAGCAGGTGTGGAGATAATTCCAATCATGACTGGAGGCCGTATTTCCCCTTTCCTAGGAACTCGCCATCTGGTTCTGAGGGCCAGAGATAATTTAGCCTCTTAGTTAGCTCAGTGCCCAAGCAAAGACTGATAAATCAACCTGATTGAGCTGCTGTTAGCAGCGTCAATAATACATCAGCATTGGACGGCTCTGAGCCAACTCTTCGGATGCCTTTAGAAAAGAACATACATCTCTAATCGAATTAGGCTATCTCGGAACCCAGCGCATTACTTAAGGAAGAGAGGGTCAGGCTTTATGAAGGTTACACAGAAACACTAAAAATATATTTGCATAGTGTGTGGATCTTTTCCATCTAACCTTTGGTCTCCTACAATTAAACGTCAGATTCAATTTTGGCCTCGTGTACTCTAGAATGAATAATTACACCCCTGGCATTTTTCTTCCCAATAAAAATTGTGGCTAAAGCTGAAAAATTTTCAACTTGCCCAGCTAATAAGCTCTGTGGTTTAAGAAAAAAACAACTGTTCATGGAGCCCAGGGAAGATACATGGCTGTGTAGGAACAAGTCAGACCACAAGACAAATTTTTGAGAAAAACAGATATTTTTCTTCTTACTCTAATTATTGGTAGAAGTTACGACATAGCTCTGTAAGTCTCCATTGTACTTGGTCAGTGCTCCCATAACCACCTTGAAATGAGTATTAAAAGTGTAGAGAGTTATAATTTGAGTAGAAGAAAATGAGATATTTGGGAGGCAAAGAATTCTACATGGGTCTCTATCCCAAGGTCCCCCGAGAGTATGTGGAGCAATGAGATGACATAATTAAATTAACTGGCTGAGAAATGCATAAGAAAATAGGCATACAAGGCTCTGCATCCTGGGAGAATTTCAACTTAAGCATTTTAAAAGATATTAAAAAGAAGGTCACCAAGGGGAAGTTATCTCAGCTCGGGAAATAAAACATAATTTTCCAGGGGAAGCAGAAATTTCCTCTGTGGAAGGAATGTAAGGGAAGGAAAACCTTGGACAAGTGAAATACACTCATCTCCCTCAATGTCAGGAAATAACCAGTATTCTTAAGGGAGAAAGAGAGAAATGGGATTCTTTTTTGTACCCTCTAAACTCCCGTGTTGCAATCCCGACCCTCAGAAAGTGATAAATACATGGAGGTGAGCTTCCGGGGGTTACTATGGTGAGATTAGGGCCCTTAGGGTGTCCTCCCACTCACCCTTCACCCACTCCCTGTTCCCCTTGTGCACACGATGAGAGGCCATGAGATGAAGCGGAAGTGGCCATGTGTGATACGCTCCCCTCCTTGACACTGGACTTCGCAGGCTCTGGAACTGTGAGAAATGTCCCCCAGTCCACGGTTTGGCATACAGCAAGTCAGACTTAGACATGTTACAGTGATCAACATTACTCTGGGGTGTTTATTCCACAGAAATTATTTCCACTGCCCTCTAAACGGGAAGGCCTCTGATCAAACCACTGATGTCACATCTAATCAACATCAGAAGGTCTACTGACTAGTGCGGTGTCAGTAGGCTCCTTACTCTAGAGTCAGTGGTCACGCCAGCGAAGGCGGAGTCAGTCCTGTAGGAAGCCAAAACCAGATGAAACTGGATTGAAAGGGGGACAAAAATGGTAAGCAGAAAGGGGAATCAGCTACTCCCTGAGGAAGTCAGTGGGTGCATCCACAGCTGTCAGCCCCCACAGTTCTGTCAGTGAGGCTCAGTTGTAGCTGATTGTTATTTTCGAAGAAGTATGTGAGAGTGCTTCTTATAATATTGTAACACTTCGCACTTCTCAGATATTTTTAGTTGAGCTAATTCCAACAAATTTTTTATTAGCTCGCAGCTAATTAATTCCTGAATAAGACAAAGAACAAGAATCCAAAGATAATATCTTCTGGCATTTGAAAATTACTGAAAGTAGGAAGTACAGAAGAAGAAAAGCAAGAAAGTATTAAACATTTGCCATACGACAGATACTGCAGAAGGTGTGTCACATGTTTTAGTCTTTTTAGCAATTGCATATCTCAAGGACGTTTCTATTTTAATTATACAGATGAAGCAAGTGGGCTCAAAGAATTGAATAAAGTTTCCTTAACTCCTGAAGTGCCAGCACTTCAACTCAGGACTTCATAGCTATAGAGTTCCTTTTCTTAATACTGTCACCAGACTGGCATAACCCAAAGGGGGTGTGACAGTCAAGGTGGATTTTTACCTCAATGAGCTTTGGAGGCTCCTAGAGGATTAGTGACTTTGGAGTATGTCTGGGTGGGTCAGGAAGTTATGACCTTGGATATTGCATATGTTCCCTGACCCCTTTCTCTCTGGCACTGGTCTCTACTCTGCTTCCTGTAAACTAGGTATCTTTGCTCCACCATGATTTTCCTACCTTGGAGCCAGTGGACCATGAACTGAATCCCCTGAAACCAGGAGACAAATTAAATTTCTTCTCTAAGTTGTGGGTGTTGGGTATTATATCTCACCAATGAAAAGCTGATTAATACATGTGATTAGCAAGAAACTGAAGATTTTTGAAAGTGGTAAAGATAGAGAGTACTACTATATGAGATGGTTAGTTTTATGTTAATTTGAGAGGTATTTTTGGATATTAGGATTTAAATAGGTGAACACTAAGCTAAGGAAACAGACTGTACTGCTTCCCTCATGTGGGTGCCTTGACTCCTCCCAATCTGTTGGAGTCCTGCATAAAACAAAAACACTGGCCACCAGGTCTGAGAGGGACAGTCTCTGGCAGAGTGAATTTAGATGTCACGTATATAATTGGCCTCTCTGGGGGTCTGCAGCTGGCCTTTAGGCTGGAGAGTCACCATTGACCCTCCTGGACTCTTAATTGGCTGACCCACATGGCAGATTTTCACTTACTGGTCCATAATTCTGCAAATCAGTTCCTTATATAAATCTCTTTGTATAAATATAACATCTTCCTGGTTCTGTTTCAGTAGAGAAATGTTGCCTATTAATGTGCCATACAAAAGGCTTGATCAGAAAACTAAAGCTGAAACTCCAAGATAGTTCTGGAGCATTTACACAGTTTCTCGTTTAGGTGTTTAGTAGCATAGACTTCCTGTTTTAAGTTGATTGTTGGCAATGTGTACCTATTGATACCTTTTATTTTCAATTTATATATGTTTTTATATCTAAAATGCATCATTTATAGATAGCAATAGTTGAGTCTGGTTTATTCATGTGTTTGGACAGTCCTTGCCTTTTAATTGAAGTTTTTAGTTCACTGCTATTTAAATTATTATTATTATTACTACTATTTTCTGGTACCAGGAATCAAACTTGGGGTCTCTTGCTTGCCAGGCAGATGCTGTACCACTGCACAATATCCCCAACTCTAAATTACTATTAATAGAGTTGAATTTTACTATTATACTATCATTATCTTCTGTTTAGTCCTACCTTGACTTCTGCGAGGTTAATTGTAGAGATTTTATTTTTATTTCTTTTTTATTATTAAATTTATTTGTACAATTTTTGTACAATTTAAACATACATACATACATATTGATCACATTCATCATAGGAAATTTGTACCTCTGCATGTTACATCTTGCTACCTCCTTTTTTGCCCCCATGGAAACAAAGCTTTGTAACTAAGACAGGGAAGAAGGGTTGAAGGGGGAATATCTGTAAAGATTTTAGAATCCCATTTTCATTCACACATTGGCTTTAATTTATCCCTCTTACACTGAAAATTCTAATATGACTTCTTCTCATGATGTACCGTGAGCTAAAGTATTATTATTCAAAATGTTTAGAATCATAAAGATTGATGGATACACTTGCACTGTTTTATTCTATAGTTATCTGACTAACACTAAAATGAAAAAAAAAAGTACTAATAACTTTATGTTATGTAACTTTGTCATCTAGGGGATAGTCCCAAGAATTTTTATGGAACTACAAAGGAGAAATCAGTCTATTTCCACATATAGATTAGATATAAATCTACTTATAGATTTCTTCAAATTATTCTCATTATACTTGATTTTCATTGTCCGTGATGTCCTTAGATATGATTTCCTCTTTATTTATACTACTTAGTAGTTACATATTTTCTTGAATCTGTACATTTGTGCTTTTTACTAAATTTGGAAAAAGTTTGGCTATTATGTCTTGAAAAATTTTATACCATTTTCGATCTCTCCTTTTCTCTGGGACTTTGATTGTGTGTATCTAAGAACTTTGAATAAACCACAGGTCTCTGAAGCTATGTTCATTTTCAAAATCTGTTTATCTCCATTATTTATATTGGATTATTTATATTGACTTATCTTTAAATTGACTCTTTTCCATCTTTAATCTGATGTTAAACCCACCCATGACTTCTTAGTCCATGTATTACAGTTTTCAGTTATAAAATTTTCATTTCAATTTTATAGTTTTGATTTCTGTGAGAGTTCTATCATTTTAATAGGTTCTTTAAAATAGTTACTGAATAATCACAAAATCTTGATTACCTCAGAGTCAGTCTCCATTAACTTTATTATGAATTGTGTTTTCTTTTTTTTTAATTTAAGAACAGAAAGAATAAAACCCTTGAGACAGAATTTCAAAACAAGATGATAGGAGATTAACACTAGTTAAAATATTGCATCTTGTTATCTTCAAAGTAGTTGTTCAGATTACAGGATACAGGCATGAAAAAAGGAAAAGAGAATATTTGCTTGTTTTTTAAAATACCAAATAATTTTGAATTATATCCTGAAAATTGAGAGGGATGCATTTTGCAGACTCTGGATGGTGCTATATTTCTCTGAAGAGTATTTATTTATTGGTTTGTTTGTTTCTTCTTTAGCCTGAGGCTGAGCTGAACTCAAACTGAAAAAATTTTTCCCTGCATTGGGAAGCAGCTAAAGCTTTACATCAGACCTTTTCACTTTGGATGAACTCATTAAGAGTTCGCTCCACACATAAACAGTTTAGCAGTTGCCAGAGAATTGTGTAGAGTTCATACTCAAAAGATTGAGCTCTGTCTCTATTTTCTTCATCCAATGAACCTTTTCTCATTTTCTGGCTCCTATAATTACTCTGAAATATCATCCAGTTCTTTAAGAACCACATGCAGTACAATAAAATTCTCAGCTCACCCAGTACTATTTCCTCTCCCCACAAGTCAGTCCGTCTGCAGAATATGAGAACTGGTGGCTTTCTAGGGCCTCCAAGTGATTATTTCTTATATTCTTTCCAATATTTATGATTATTATTTTTAGAATTTACATAAAAGGTGGTGGGATTACAGGCATGTGCTACCACCAAAAACCCAACTTAGGAAAGCAAGAAGTGAAATTACTGTTATGTGGAGATGATATGATTCTTTGCACAGAAGTCTTTAAAAATTGTCTAGAACTAATAACCAAATTCAGTAGCATAGCAAGATGAGAAGTCAGCACTTGAAAATCAATACCATTCCTGTACATCAATAATAAACTTACCAAGAAAGAAATTAGGGAAATAATACTATTCACAATAGAATCACGAAAAATTAAGTATTTAGGAATTAACCTAACCAAGGAGGTAACAGATCTCTACAACAAAAACTATAGTGCTCTGAAAAAGACATCAAAGAAGACAGCAGACAAGGGAAAGTTATCCCCTGCTCTGAATAGGCAGAACCACCATCAGAGAAATGGCCATCGTTCCAAACCTTGTATGCAGATTTCATGCAGTCCCAATCAACATACAACAGCATTTCTCACAGCACTAAGAAAAAAATCCTACTATTCATATGGAACCAGAAGAGACATAGACTAGCAAAGGCAATCCTGGGGAACAAAAGCAAAATAGGAGGCATCACAATCCCAGACTTAAAGTATACTAGCAAGACAGCATGGTATTGGCAAAGCAAAAAAAAAAAAATCCAGAAATGAAGATCAATGGAAGAGAATAGAAGATGCAGGAACAACTCCAAGCCCGTTCAACTGCTTGATCTTTGACAAAGGGACCAAAAACTTACTCTGGAGGACAGAGTGTCTTTGGCAAATAGTGCTGGGAAAACTGGTCATGCACTGCAAGAAGACAGAATTTAGACTCATATCTCTCACAACACACTCAACTAAAATAAAAGTAAATTAATGATCTAAATATTGAAACAGAAACACTTAATATGCTGAAAGATGAAATAGGTAAAGCTTTTCAAGACAGTGGCATAGGCAAGGAATTTCTGAAAAGACCTCCACCTGCACAAAAAGTTATACCAAGAATCAACAAATGGGACCATATCAAATTAAAAAGCTTCTGTACAGTAAAGAAAACAACAGAATGAAGAGACAATCTACACAGGAAAGGAAAAATATTTTCCAGCTATGCCTTGGACAGATGACTAATATTTAAAATATATAAAGAACTCAAAAACTTAGACACCCAAAACAAAAGACTCATTAAAAAAATGGGCAACTGAGATGAATAGACATTTCTTAGAAGAATAAAAACAAATGGCCAGTAAGTACATGAAGTTCAACATTTCTGGCCAATATTAGAAAGGCAAATCAAAACAATACTGAGACTACAACTTACTCCAGAAACAATGGCTACCATTAAGAATTTAACTAATAACAAGTGCTGGCGATGTTGCAGGGGAGAAGGAGCATTTCTACACTGTAGGTGGGGATGTAAGCTAGTACAACCATCATGAAAATCAGTATAGAGATTCCTCAGAAACCAGCACTAGAGATTCTACTTGACCTAGCTCTTCTCTTTTTTAGGTATCTCCCTGAAAGAATTAAAGACATCATATTTCAGTGACACATATTACTCATGTTTACAGCAGCATAATTGGCAACAGCTTGGAAGCAGCCTATCTGTCCATCAGAAGATGAATGGATAAAGCAAATCTGGGGTGTATACACACTGGGGTCTACTCTTCCTTAAAGCAGGAGAAACTTCAGCCATTTGTAAGAAAAGGGCTGCAGATGATATATGACTACTTTCAAATCTACATTTTCAATGCCAACATCCTAGATGTGTTCTGGGTGCTTCTATCCTCGTGTTTATTCTGTATTTTCAAACTCCATGTGTCCAAGGGGAACCTCCAGTCATTCCCATGAGACCCTACCCTGCGGTTTTCTGCATCAGCTGTCATGGTGGCTCCAATATTTCTAGCTGTTGCAATTGCATAATCCTACAGTCATCTTGACTCTCCACATCCATAGCCATTCTGTCATCACAGGCCATTTCAAACTACATCGGAACACTCGAATGTTCCTCTCAGAATCTGTGGACACCAGGACTGCTTCTCACCACCAGACCTCCAGCATTTCTCAGATCAGCTATGTGAGTTCCTTGCTCTGACCCATCCCACAACCTCACACAGCCCTGCTAGAGTCTCTTCTTAACACACAGCAGAGGCGAGCCTGTTAAAAGATGCTCTTTCAGGTTTCCATCTCACTAGGAGAAGATCTGGAAGCCTTTACAAACAGTCTCCAGTGCACTGTGCTACTCTCAGCCCCCTCTTCTCCTACATCACACCACTGCGGTCTCAGCTGCTTTTCCTCTCCTTGCTGGTTACCTTCTCTTCCACCCTGTTCTGAGAACACAAGGACAGCTGGGTCCATAGATCAATAGATGAATAGATGGAAGATCGAAGTAGATAAATGATAAATCAATAAAGTTCTATAAAAACATGTTATGGTTGATACATTGTGTTAACTTGAGAAGTTTAGAAGTTCAGCTAAAATTAGACTCAGCAGGGAGCCAGGGCTCTTAATTTGTAAACATCCTCATCCTGTGTAGGAGGAGGGCAAGGAGATTTTGTGAGTGCTGCACCCACCCTGGAAGTGGGGCGGTGGGGGGTGCTTGCGTACAATGTAAGGCAGGAGAAGATGCTTGTTCTCCCTGCTTTTTATTCTGGCTGTTTTTTGCTGGCTGCTACTTAAAGTTTTGTCCCTGTGCCACGCCACCCTGCCTTGGAGCCAGTTGAGTATGGATGGAAACCTCCACAAACTGTGAGCTAAATAAGCCTTTCCTTGCTTCCTTCCTTCCTTTCTTCCTTTTTGGGTTTTGAGTATTTTGTCCCAGCAATGAGAGAAAAGTAACCAAGACAACCTAGCTGCCCAAAGAAGGGCAGGAAGATCATGAATATAGCATTTCAAGAATGAGGATTTTTTTCCCATTAATGTTTGTTTCTCTTTCCACCCCTTCGTGGGTTGATGTATGGTGGTTATATGGTTATAACAAGACATCAAAAGTGTACTTCTAGGAAGTTTCTGAAATAAAGAAAAACTGTTTAGGGCATAATGTTTACAATGCTTTTAAAGTCACAACAAACAGTTTTGGAAAGCTTTTAAATAAGTTTTTGTTTTAAAAGGAAAAATTGTACCTACACATTGATAGCTCTGTGTGTGTGTGTCTGTCCTGTTTTTAAAGCTCTATTGCGACAGAGATTTCAAAACTCCAAATAGCCTCTGAATCCTGCAAAACTTTACTTTAAAAAAATTCTTTCATGTTATTTTACAAAGGAAGAAAATAGATATTTTTTATTTAAAGAGAAAAAATATATAAAAGGTAGAGATAATAGAGAATTTCAAAAAAAAAGATAAACAGTAAGAAATCATTAGTTGATAAATTACATAGTGTCCTCTTAGAAATAGTTGTTCAAGTTACAAAATTAAAGCATACAAAGTAGATATTCAAACAGTGAGACTGTAAACAGCTACCCATGCATGAGTCTTTACATGTATGTCTATCCTTTCTGTATTAGAGGGAAAAACAAAACTTAGCAAGACAAAACAAAACAAATTCCTATAAAAACATAAAACCAAAAAGTCATATAAAACCACAGTACAAGGTGATCTACAATGATTACTGTGTTGTCTCTTATTATCTTCAATAAATTGTCTGTATCATCAGGCATAATCGAATATAGCAGTACATAATGATATTAGTAAAAATAAAACATTGTAGACAGTATAAAACTTCAAAAGCAGATAATAATCAAACCAGAGTGCATATTCTAGTGAATCTTGTTATCTTCAGTGTGGTTGCCTATACTCTCAGACTTGATACTATCAATCATAACAGCTTTGAATAAAATTTATCAATACAAAACAGCAATCTGACAAACCAGATTTGATTACAATCAGTCATGGTAAAACAGTGTAAATTATACAGAGCTTTAGATTAAGTTAATAGGAAATTAAGGATGATTACCATGCTATATCCTGTTATTTTCGGGATTACTGTCTGTGCCCTCAAATCTAGTAGAGGTAGAATGACTGGAACAGAATATAATACATCTAAGCAGAGTGGTGTGAGTAATGTGGGTTTTAAATCCTGGTGCACTATTAACAATATAGTGTATCAAGGCCATCTATGTTAGAGATTCCAGCCATCCTTCTCTGTTTCATTTCTGCTATGTTATTTTTCTGCCTGTTTGTTTACTTTTCTCTTTCATTCTACTGCCTGCCCCATTCATTGAGGCCTTTCTGCCACTGTTGCTAAAATTTTGGTATTTTTTCTCTCTCTCTAGAATGTCCTTCAGTATTCTCTGTAGGGTTGGATTGGTGGTCAAAAATTCCCCCAGTTCCTCTTTGTTATGGAAGCATCTTGTTTCTCCACTAATTTCTAGTGACAGTTTTGCAAGGTACATCAATCTGGGCTGGAGGTTATTTTCTTTCAGGGCTTGGAATACTTCAGTCCAAGCTCTTCTTGATCTGATGGTCTGTGTTGAGAAGTCTGTCTTGGTCTTGATGGGCTTACCTTTATAGGTAATCTGTTTCTTTTCTCTGATGGCTTTTAATATTTTGTTTTGATGTTGAATTTGTGGTATCTTGCTTATTATATGTCTGGGTGTAGCTCTGATTTGGTTTTAGGTGGCTGGAGTTCTGTATGCCTCACATAACTGAATGTCATTTTCTTTTCCCATGCTTGGGAAGTTTTCCTTAACTATTTCCGTGAATAGCCTTTGTAATTCACCTGTATGTATTCCTGCTTCTTCATTCACATTTCTTATTCTTAAATTATAGATTGTGTTGTCATCTTCTAGCCTTTGTATTGTTACTGCCTGTTTCCTTGTTATTTTTTAAGAGATCTTTCCTTTCATGATCACACATTGCAAACTTGTCTTCAAGTTTTGATAGTCTATCCTTTGTTTTTTTTAAGTAGTTTTGCTGGCTTTCAATGGAGTTTTTAATTTCCTGATAGTCTCTTTGAATCTGCTTCATGTATTCTGTATTTTCTTTATATTCTTTATCGAATGTTTCTCTCCTTTTTTATGTTCCTCCTTTCTTCTGTCTGTGTCTTCCTGAGAGAAGCTTAACATTTCTTTTATTAATCTACTTATATCTTGCTTTACCTGGATTTAATATTTCAGTTTTGAGCTCATCTACAAGGTCCTGAAGATACCTCCTAATGTCCATTGAAGCTGTGTCTGATGTTGCATGTTTGCTGCTCTCAGTCTTTTGTTTTTCCCTCTCCTGGATCAGTGTTCTCAGGGTTTTGGGTTGGGGGCTTTTTCTTGTTTCTCTCTCTTGTCATGGTTTTGGTTTCTTTCATACAGGTGTATAGTGGAGGTCTCAGCCCCTTTCCTTGTTAGTTATGGTTCTTCTGAAGCATGCTGGTGAGGGATTTCTGCCCTCTCCTGCCTGCTCTTGTCACTGAGGTGTAAGCAGGTGCTGCATATGCCAACCCCTCCCCACCAGGCCAGCCAAACTTCAGGGGCCTTCACCAGGTTAGTGTGTGCTAGGCGTAGGGAATCGATTTGGGATGGCTTATTGGGTCCTGGCCAGGGGCATGGCCCAGTCAAGGCAAATACAACAAATCTGCTCTGGGGAGGGAGCAACCAACTGAAGTCATTGTTGTTGCCAGTTCAGGCTCTTCCAGCCCGATTCCAACATTTCCCCTATTTGGTCACACCCTTCCTGTGGGGGGGCGGTCTCATTCCCAGCACTGACCATGGTTTAATGAAGGTCCTTTCTCTGGCTCCGTTCACCACTGGGTTCACTAACCCCCGACTTCAGCACGGTTGTGGCTCCTGTGAGTGGCAGCAGGAACGAGTTTGGGTGGCTCTGCTGGCCAACACAAATTCAGGCTGGCGCAAACTTGGTGGGTCGCAGCGAAAGTGCCATGTCCAATAATTTTAGCTGTTCCAATTGTAGCCCCGAGACTGTGTTTGACGAGCTTTTTCTGTTTTAATTTCTTCCGGTGTCAAGAGGATCCATCTCCCTTTGTCTGGATCTCTCTAGGATGTTTTATTCTGGCAAATGAGTTGTTTCTCCCGGGAGGCTTTGTATTTTGTTGCTCACTGATCAGCCATTTTTAGCTCCTCCTAAAATACTTTTTTATATTACCTGAGAATCCCATAAAAATTCAACACTAAGACATTTTTTTTTAAAGAGTAAGACATCTAAATTATTTATTTTTTTAGCTTTGGATGTCACCTGTAAGTCACCTATGAACCTCTAATGACAAACGGTCATAAAATAGCTAATGTGTGCTTCAGGCCAGCTGAGGAGAAGCTTTATTTGAAGCAATGAAGAACAGAAGGATCTTTAGTTGAGTTTAGTACAAGCAATTACAAAAAACTTTTAGGAGTAACATGATTGACTTTCTGTGCACAAGCTAAGTTATGTTAGCAAAAGTCAAGCCACAGAAGTGAACTTTTGCCCCTGATGTCTGTAGTAAGGCAAGACCCTAAGAGTTAGAAGTCAGGTTTTCCTGCAGGCAGCCAATGGGTTGATGATGCCAAGTTCTGTAGCAGGACAAAGAAGGGCAGGTAGGTTGCAGAATGTGGGGCAACACACGTGTTGTGCTTGATTCTTTCCTCAGGCTAACTTGTACCCATCAATAACCGTGCTTCACCTCAGCTTCAGTAGACAAATTGATCCACTGTCTTGCATTTGGATGTCAGCTCAATATTCCACATCTATCACTGTTGGAAAAAACAAACAACAACACAGCATTGGAAAATATCAAGACTGAAATGTGCTTCTACAACAATAAAGAACAAAACTGTATCCTGCAGGCTGAGGCAGGAGGACTGCAATTTCAAGCCCAGCCTGGGGAATTTTGTAACCTGGCTTTATCCTGTCTTAAATTTTTTTTAAAAAAGTTTAGACATATAGCTCAGTGTGAAGGCCGTGACTTTAGTCACTGCAACTGTGAAAAATAAGCAAATACTGCAGTTAAATAATAGAGGGACAATATATTTGCATATGAAGCTTTTGTTATAATTTGCAAAGACTCATTCCAGTTCATAGGAGACTGCATCGTGATACATGAATGGACAAAGAATAGGTGTAACAGCAGTTCATTTGAGAGGAAACTTGTACAGGAAGCAAACAAATGGAAAAAGTTTAATCTTCACTACTATGAGATAGACATTAATGCAACAAAGCACCAACTTAGAAATGTTAAGTTCTACTGAAAATATCTTAGGAACCTAGATGTTCATTAACAATGAATATTTAAATCAATTGCATGATCGTAGAGAAACTGAAAAACTCATGCACTTCTGACATCGTATTAAACTGATGGTTTCCAAATTGCTAACCCAGGAAGAATGATAGCCAAACCCTCCGACCTGACAAACCAGGGAGGAACGGATCCCAAGGGATGAAAAATAAATAACTGCATGCGCAGTGACACTGATTATAACTAAGGGAAGAATCTTCTTAAACAGGAAAGGCAGAGTGGTTAACAAATCAAAACAGCGCTGTCTGAAACTACCTAGAGATTAGACAGCATGGCGACAGCAGAACTGCCCCGAAGTGGACAGAGCAGTGAGAAGGTAGTATTTGATGAACTTCGAAAACGCAAAGCAGTTCCTGCTGCTGAAACTCTGCACATGCCAGGATCTGCTCAGTTAGAGAAATGCGCAAGTTAGCTTAGAAAGACAGGGCTTTTCCCCTTTTTTGGCAGATTCTCTTAGTTGGGATGTTTCCGTTATTCTGTGCATTTTTTTTTTTTAAAGAAAGCACCAATCACTTGCAAGGAGACAGGAGGCAGGGATGAAGGCTGTCTGTAGACAGACCCTGGCCCTCGCTTTGCAGTCAGTCTTTGCCACCGCAATGTTCTGTCAGCTCCTTTCGAGGCTGCAGCTCAGCCCTAATCCTCCCTGCTGGCGTCCCCCTCTTCAGGAGGGTATGCAAATACTCCCAAACCAGAGCATTTTAGGCTATTCAAGGCCCAAGACAACACACTTTTCATTAGCATTTGAAGTGTGAGGGCTGAAAAAGGGGAATGGGCAACTTTTTTTTTTTTCTCCTTTTGGCTGGAAGCTTTGGGGAGACTTGAAAATGTACGTTTTTCATCTCTTTGCACACATCAGATCGGCGCTGAACTTCAGAGAGACGCATGGACTGCCCTGGGGGAAGGCATTCAGGGGGACTTTTACACAGACACAGAGGGCCAGCGCCTGAAATAAATCACAGAATGGAGGTGGCAGAGATGAAGCGAGGCAAGTTCAGCAGGCTAAGCTGCGCGTCCAGAGGCATGAATTTAAATCTCGATTTATTTTCTTCTCTCTCTGCTCTTGCGTGAACCTTCTCCAGCCGGGGGGTGGGGGACAGGGAGAGGTCGGGGAGAGCAGGGGCCGGATTTAAGATGCAAGAGCGGCCTTCTGTCTGCTGCCCTCTGGAGCTGCGGCCTGCAGCCGGAGAGCACAGAGCCCGGCACTGCACAGCCTAGGTCACAAGTTCAATCCCCTTCTGGGTCAGTTAGCTTTTCTCCAAGCTGCAGCCGCAGACTAAAGGCCTGAGCCCCTTATTCAGGCTGAATGTCTAACCGAATGTGTGCCCCCTGGTCACAGCACACAAAACACCCCAGCTGGAGCCCTGCAAATCCATCCTCCCCTGCCGGGGGGTGGAGAGAGCAGGCCTTCCCTGGGAGCCCAGGGAGGAAGGACAGCTCTCTGCAAAGATGGGCTGGGAGGGGAGGGAGGAAGCCTTGTGGGTGGGGTGATGGAGTGGGGAACCCAGAGGGACCCAACCCAGCCATGTTACTGTGCACCTCTGGGTGAGTTGCTCAGCCTTTCTGAGCCCTTGCAGTAGCTGAGCTGCGATGGCTGAAGAAACCTGCGCACATGGAGAGCTTATTAGGATTGTGCCTGGTACACCCGGACCGCTCTGGACTTGTCCCCACCAGACACAACAATAAAATAACGAGCTTTGGCCCTTCGATGGAGAGGACACTTATACTGTGAAAGCCAGAAACAGAGGTCTCTGATGGCAGCAAAGATTGAGTGCCTGATGTATATTATGTATATTATTAACACATTTTCCCCTTTTTCTTTTTTGGGGAGAAGTGAGTTGTTAAAAAATAAGCCCCACATGGATCTGGTCCCCAAAGAACCTTTAGAGCTAAAAAATCTAGATATAAACTGGATTCCATCAATTACTGTCTAGGTTATACTGGATCATTTAACCTTCCAGAGCCTTGATTTCTCCATCTATAAAGTGGGAACTGTAGTTATCTCTCTTGTAGGGTTGTTTTAGGATTAAATGAGTGATATGTGTGAAATGCTTATTTATAAATGGTAAACCTTGTGTGAATATGTTTACTGTGAGAAAATAAATCGTGCTTTCTACCCATCTTAAGCTGTAGAGAAACACAGGATTGCACTGCAAGCCAGGTCACTGCCTTGCTCTTGTCTCCGTAATCTGTTTTTCACCTTCCTTTCTGGTTTGACATCTGTGTCTCTCTTCCCTCCTTCCACACTGTAGTAATGGGTCCTCTGTCTCTGGACGCTTCCTTGATTTTGCATACACATCATTTATCCATCAATTTGATGATTAGTTTCATTCCAAGATCCGAGTGGCCTGAGAAAGATTGATCTAGGACTGGCAGACTAAGGCTGCATCTAAGAGCAGCAGGAAAGCCTGCGGGAATCGATTAGTGATGCCTGCAATGGGTGCTGGAAAGAAGAGTGGTTATATCCAAGCAAGCCCTGCCTGTGTGCTTCTAACACTCACACACAGCCCCTGCATGTCCCCTCTTCTGTCTCATTATCTCTCCTATGTCTTCACCTTGCTTCTCCCCCTAAGCAACTGTCTCTGGAGAAAAGCAAGTGTTCTTTCTCATAACATGTTGTCTGCAGTAAACGTATACAAAAATTTCTACTGGTTGATCAAAATAAATACTAATTTTAAAAGAGCTCCCTTTTCCAAAACTCACATCTCTCCTCTCACCCTAGTCAATACCCTAGTCTGCCCCAGATCTGGAACTGTAAAACATTTTATCCTTTTCTTTATAGTGTGTGCAGAAGGCTTATGATAGGTACTCTAAAAAAATATCTCAAGATGGCAAAACGCTAAGTGATTGTAGTGACCTGAAGAAAGTATGAATCTATTGGCTGGTGTTTGTTTGTCTGTTGGTATTGGGTCTCATGTAACCCAGGCTGGCCTGGAACTCACAGTCCTTTTGCCTCAGCCTCTTGAATGCTAGAATCAGAGGGGTCAGCCACGATGCCTGGCTCCCTGGCTGGTTTAAAAGAAAACATTTAGCCATGTTCAGCTCCTGAGAGAAAAATGTAGGAAGAGAGCTGATGATGGCAAGGGAAGGATGGGGTAGGAGAACTCTGTTCTGTAGTTTCTACACTTTGCAGTCCACCCCATGCTAAGTAGCTTATGACAAGCACCATTTATTTGGCACTGGTCCTTGGGCTGATCATGTCATTACCCAGATCTGGGACAGGCCTGGATAATCTTGCTTGGACTCATGACCAGCGGCTGGGTTAGCTGGAGGCTGCTTTGTGTTGAGTGGCCTGAGCTAAGTAAACAAGCCTGAACAGAAGAACAGTGTATAGGACCATTTCTACCCTCAAAATGGGCCAACTGCTGAAGTGGAGGACAGAAGGCAAACAAGGTCAGGTGAGGCCTGCAGATGGAAACGGGGCCATGAAAATAGGAAGAGAGAAAGTAGCTGGGCTGCATAAAGAGCAAGAGGAGGTGGTTCATTAGAATGGTGGAGTGAGAGGTGCTATGGCTTGTTTAAGTGTCCCCCAGAACCCTCATGCAGTCATGGTTGCAGCTGAGTCTAACATTTGTGATTGGCTCATTGTCCAGTGCTGGGATTGGCAGTATTAGTGCCACTATATAAGAGAAGGAAGAAGGCACTTTCTCCTTTTTGCCCTTTTACTCTTGTCACGTGGGGCCACCATGAATGGCTGCCTCTCAGCCACATCACCCCGCCTTGGAGCCAGCTGAATATGGACTGAAACCTCCAAAAACTGTAAACTAAACAAACCTTTCCTTTCCTAATTTTGGGCTTCAGGTATTTTGCCTCAGCAAGGAGAAAAAAGTAACCCAGACAGCAGGGATACAGGTCAAAGCAGTCACCTCTAATGGCACCTAGGAATCCTTCTAGAGTTTAATTTTCTTGCCTGTAAAATCAGAAGCATAATATCTAGATTCCAGGTGGCAGTAAGATTATAGATATCCACATGAAGGGTATGGACTTGATGTCCCCTCCACACACAGCCTGAACACACACACACACACACACACACACACACGCTTAAAGAGCATGAAACAGCACAACACACACCCTCACCGTGCTCCCAGCTCTGGATTTATACAGTGAATTCAAGTAGATCACTTAAATCTCTAGGATCCAGTTTTATCACCCACACAACAGGGATAAAAGTAAGCTCAGAAGACCTTTCTTGAGGGGTTAAACAGGGAGCCAAAGTGTGTCCTGTAGCCCTGACTTTTATCCCTGCCCCAGGGCAGTGGGCGTCATGCATCTCGGCAGGCTTCTGGCTTCTCCTGTCCCACATCCTTGCACTGGGTGCCATCTCAGGAGAATCGGGATTGACTCCACTGTGCCCTTATTCCTCTGTGCCACAAGCAGACCAGAGGTCCCCAGACACCTCTCTTCACCACGCCCCCAGTCAGGCAGCTCCATTTCCCAGGAGTAGTGGCCCATGAGACCAGGGTGGGCTTAGCCTTGGGCTTGTCACTCGCTCTCCCGTTGATCCCTCTGAGCTCCGGAGCTTTCATGCAACACTGCATGAATGAATGCAAAGCTCACCAAGGCTCAGACCTCTATGAGAAACTCCCCAGTGCACACAGCCACTGTCTCTGATGAATCAACTTGATTGCATGAAACCCTTCGCAAGGTCAGCACATCCAAAACAAAAAACACGAGCTGTCCCCCAGATCTGCTCCTCCCATTGTTTTTGCATTTCCACAGACAACACTACTATTCTTTTCACGGACTGGGCCAAAAATCTTGGAGAGGTAAATGTGTGTAAATTCAGTGCCTTCTCATCTCAACACAACCATCTCAGTCCAAGCGACTGTCTCACTCAGACTTCTGACTAATTTCCCTTCTTCTGTTGTCCTTATGCCCTGTCTGTTCTTCCCAGAGCAGTCGCTGTGATGCTGTCTCAGTGTAAGCCAGGGCCTACCGGTGCTCTGCTTCAAAATCTTCCAATGTCATTTTCTTCTGTTTCACAGAAAAAGCCAAGTTCTCCCAGGAAGCTCCACATTCTCATTTCTTCCTCGCTTTTTCCTTCCTCACCAGAGCTCAGCCACACCCACCTTAGGAACCTTCGCACTTGGTATTTTCTCTGGTCTTGATGCTTTTCCCTTGGTTAATCTGCTTGGATGGTTCCTACTCTCCTCCAGTTCTGTGCTCAGCTGTCACCTCAGCCTCATTCCTCCTCAACCTGTGTAAAGCAGCTCCAACTTCCTGCCCTAGCAGTCGCTATCTCCCCTTCTGCTTGCTTTTTCTCCAAAGCATTGCTTCCATTGGATGCTCTATCTATCTACTGCTATTATCTATCTATCTATCTATCTATCTATCTATCTATCTATCTATCTATTGATCCACCTGGTTGGTTAGTTGGTTCTCTTCTGTCTCTCTCCCAAGATAGAAATGACACGAAGGGGAGAGTTTTCTGTTGTTTTGCTCCCTGAGGTCTGCCAGGGCTTAGAGCAGTATCTAGCACATGGAGCTAGTCAGTGAAAGTTTGCTTAGTGAATACATGGGATAGAGGGTGACAGGCTTATCACTGTGCTTGACACACAGCATGGGTCAAATCTTAGTTTGCTGTAAGGATTTGGTGATGTGATCTATTGCTTTAAAATGTCACACAGTTCTGAGTCCCTACCACCTCCATTTCTGCCTTTACCACTAACCTTCTACCAAGCCCTTGTGGATCCTGAGCAGAGAGTCAGGTAGGATGATTTTCAGAA
This sequence comes from Hydrochoerus hydrochaeris, assembly GCA_004027455.1. Taxonomy (NCBI): domain Eukaryota; kingdom Metazoa; phylum Chordata; class Mammalia; order Rodentia; family Hydrochaeridae; genus Hydrochoerus; species Hydrochoerus hydrochaeris. The sequence goes on from PVLA01005589.1 coordinate 134,354, forward strand.
AGCCATGGCTTGAATCTGGTCCTCAACTACCCAGATGCTTCTTGTCTGTTCTAGGCTAGAAATGCAGACGACAGAGTAATTATAATCCCATTTAACATAAGAGCAAGATCTCTTGTGTTCTCACAGCTTTATGTAAGAGATAACTCACACAGAGAACAGAGGCATGGTTCCCAAAGCCTGGCCACCAGCGGCCATCGGTGCCAGGGCTAGAAGCCCTCGCCTCTGCACTAGAGGATTGAGACTCAGGGAACCAGACCTTAGCCATTAAAAGCAACTCAGCAGCTCAATTACATGAGGTGTGAGGTAGAGCAATATACTTCAGGAGAATTTTCCCACCAAATAGTTTTTAAATAAAGAGTAAGCCTCCAGCCTCTGGAAAATGATATGTGTGAATGCATTCATTTCCAAAAATACTATCCTATTCACTATGAAATTACTTTTACCCTGTAAATAGCTTTAGAAAAACAAGGAAATAAACACTCAGAAATCCTCTGTCTCTGTTAAGAGTACCTTCTGCCTCCCCTAGCTTTGTTTCCAGCACGGCCAGTCAATATTTTTGATTTAGTATTTCAGATTGGATCATTTGCTCTTTTATGAAGCCATTTGGTTTTCCTCCAGAAATTTGAGATGGATGGCTTTTGGGAAAGAAAATAAAGATGAAGATACAAGCAAGAATGTCCTGTAATGACCAGCTCTGAGATAAGGCAAGTGAATCCTAGGGAGGTAGTCATGATGAGGGCAGAGGGTCCTCTGCTGTGACGGTCCAGGTGTGGCTGGAGTGTGCTCCCCTAGCCCATGTGTAGGAAGCTTGGTCCCTGCTGTGGGGTTGTGACAGGTGGGGCCTGATGGGAAATGAGACTGAGGTAGTTCTTCTGAGATCCACCTTGGTTCTTGCAAGAGGGTTGTTATTAAAGAGCAAGCCTGGCCCCTCCCGTGGATTTCTGGCTTCTGATCTGGCTATCTCCTCTCTCCCTCTCACAAGGCCTAACTCTGTGAGGCCGTCAGCCGTGATGTGAGGCTGTCAGCCATGACGTGATGCCGTCAGCCATGACATGATGCAGCCAGAAAGTGGGATTGGGTGCAGTTGGGTGAGGGAGGCTTCTTAGACTTGGCATCAAGCTGTTAGAATTTTCAGCTTCCAAAATGCTGAGTTAAATAAACACGGTTTCATAGAAGTTACCCAGCCTCCTACATTTTGTCACAGCAGAGGAAAATTTAGAGCATAAGTTACACCTCACCCATGTGTCTGGTCTTGTTTGACCCATGCCTCAACCACCACCCCGAGGAGACAGAGCGGGGAGGGGGCCTTTCCCAAAGACCGGGGCTCCGTTACCATGATGAACTCATGGCTCAGGTTCTAGGTGATGGGATTCTGTGGAGGACAAGGACCAACATCCCTTTTCCCCTCTGTTCAGCCCAGGACAGTGTGAAGGCCTGGACAGATTACCTCGGGAGAAGTACAGTCCTCACCACAGAAATTTGTTCTCAGAGATCTAGAAATATATCACATGCTTTATTTTTCTCAACACTTTATGTTCTCATTTAGGATTAAATTAGTGCCCCATGAAATAAAAGTATTCTTCTTTAAGGATATTTATAGTCAGACACCAAATAAGAATGGATCACCTTCCTCTGTCTGTCTGCTTGGCTCCTTCCTCTCAACCAGGGACACATCCAAGTCACTGCCACCCAGAGAAAACCCAGTGCTCTCCCCATGCTTGCGTCTCCTCCTCTGGACTTTCACAGGTGAACTCATGTGAGAGCTCCCCACCTCCTCCCTGCCTGCTCCTGCCCTAGCCTCTCCAGCTGCCTTCTGTCTGCCTCAGGCCCCAGAGGAGTGAGATCAGTCTTGCTGTGGTCACTGTTGACCTTTGAATGGACGACCGAATTAACTGCTTCTCTCTCTCAGGGAACCATGTCCTCGGCCTCCGCACAGCCCGAGCAGACAGTGGATGTTTAATACAAGGTTTCATCAAGGTAAAATGCACATTGCCATTAATCTCCCTTAAAACACACTCCCTCACTCCACACACGCTTTTCCCATTGTGCTCGCTGCCTTCTGAAGCAGCTCTGGAATCTTCTTTCATGAGTGCCTTTATGAGATGTGATCAGAAATACAGTGAATTTGCTGCAGCCAGGTGCCACCCTAGTAAGGGAGACCCGTAAGAAATTACAGCATGGCCTCCTCTCACCTGCTTCCCAGACTGGGCACTGTGTGACCTCTGGCTTCTCTCCAGAGTCAAGATGGTGACAGAAAGTGAACGTTGGGAGCTGATTCCGTACATTCAGGCAGCCACGACGGCACCACTAAAGACACACAAGAAAAAAGGGCTTTCAGAGCTGCTTCAGGAAGTGGCAAGGAAGACGGGATGAGTGCACTCAACGGGAGTATTTTGAGGTGATTGTCTTTTAAATGAATGGCAGTTTAAGCTGACTTTAAATAAACAACAAGGTGACTTTTAACTTTTTTTTCTGTTTGAACCTTGACCAGCTTTTTCTCATACTTTTTTTTTTATCGGTACCAAGGATCAAACGACTGCTTGCTTATAAGGCAGGCGCTTATGCCACTGAGCTAAGTCCCCAGCCCCTTGACCAAGTTTTTCAGTCACACCTTATGTGCTCCCGGCTCCCTACAGAGCTGCTCCCTCCTTACTTCCTGTTCTGGATGAGTCTGGTGCTCAAGGCTCTCTCTTCCCACAGATCTTCCAAATACACTTTTCCTGGACTCCTGGGCTCAGGGTGTCAGTTAGCACACCCATAGGTTTGTGCGTGCACACACAGACACAGTATGTAACCATGGGGACAGGTTCTCAGAAATGTGTGTATAGGTGATTCTGTGTTGTGTGCACATCACAGAGCAGACTCACACAGCCTGAGATTGTATGGCTACTACATACCCGAGCTACATACAGTGCGTGTAGCGTGGCTGATTGCTCCTGGAGTCCTGATGAACAAAACAACACAAGAATAAATCAACACAAAAGAAAATAATGTGTCTGAGAGACTTTCCCAACACAAGATGGATGAGATTATTCCAGTAAACACAACAGGTCATACTATTTTACAGTAATTTGCTTTCTAAGTAGGAGAAGTACACTCTAAAACAATAAAAAGTATTATGCAAGACATACAGACACTGGTCACATAGCCATTTACTATGAAGCATTCTGTACTGTATACGCATGGTTGGATGTGTTAGGCTTTAACAGTTCTGGCAGTGGAGTGGGAAGTGGCTTGCACAGTAAGCTGAAGAAAACTGCTAAATCCCTAGGAGATAGGAATCTTTTACTTTCTTTATGATGTGGGGCCACTTGTGTGTAGTGGGCTTGCCATTTATGAAACCTTATGTGCACAGCTCTGTGTGTGTGTGTGTGTGTGTGTGTTCACGTGTATGTGTCTGTGTCAGAGTCTACACGACCAAAATGTAAAAATCTAAACTGCTCCTTGCACTGGCTCCTTCATTGCTGATTTTAACAAATACATACAGCGCATCGACTGTCTATAAAGCATCAGTTTGAGTACCGTATCTGTCAGTTTTTCATCGCTGTGACATGCACGATTTAAAGAAAGAGAAGTTTATTTTGACTCACGGTTTTAGGCCATAGCCAGCCGGCTTTCAGACGGGAACATCATGGTAGCAGTCATGGCAGAGGAAAGCCGATCCCCTCGGGGCTGCTGGAGGCAAAGAGAGCAGCAAGAGCCAGAGGAAAAATGCACCCCTCAGGGGAAGCTTTATTGAGCCACCTACTCCTCCAACCAATCCCTGTCTCCCGCCAATCCCTCCTCCAACCAATCCCTGCCTTCTGCCAACACTCAGCTACAAACTCATCACTGCATTACTCTATCAATAACATTAGCACCCAGCTCCCCGAAGCCCCACCTCTAAACACATGAGCCTCTGGGGGTGCATTTTTAAATAGATAGCAAGCACTAAACACACGCCAAGTAACTTGGTGCTCTCACCATGCCTCTGAGTGCACTAAGCGCTGTAATTATCATCACCCTTTTTCCAGTTGCAGAAACCGAGGCACGAGAAGTGACAGAACTTGGCCAAACTCACTGAATTGGTAACAGAGCTGGGAGCTGAGCCGACGTGCTTTATAGCTCAGAGTCCACGCATGGGACCCCTGAGCCACACTGCATCTCAATGTGGTGATCTCATTGGACAGTTTTGCAGGTGGGAGCTCGGTGTGTCTCCTCCTTACCGCCTGCACCTCCAAGTGACCTCGGCCTGAGGACTTCACAAGGTGTACGCGCTCATGTAACCAGAATCCAGAACAAATAGGACACTATCGCCAGTAGCCAGGGTGTCTGTCCTCTGCCTCCTCCTTGTTGTTTCTCAGATGTAGTAAATAGAATTATATAGGGTAAACTTTCTCATGACCAGGTTTTGCCCCGCTGTGTGGAACACGGTGTCTATCATATTGCCGAAGGTATTGATGATTTCCTTCTGTTGCACTGTGTTGGTCAGCGTTCCGTCACTGTCACTAAATTCCAGAGATAATTAATTTATAAAGAGAACCAAGTTGGTTTTGGCTCACAGTTTTGGAAGTTCCGGTTCATGATCAGGCAGGTCCCAGGCGTGTAGGCCTTGATGCAGGCACCAGACAGCCTGGCAGGGGTGTGTGTGCAGGAGTCCCCTGCTCACCTCAGGACCAGGAAGTAAGAGTGAAAGGAAGAGGCGAAGCCCCACAATCCCTTCAACTGCGCCTCCCCGGTCAACCCCGGGCTTCTCCAGGCCCCAATCCTCAAGGTTCTGTGCCCTGTAATAGCTTCACCTGGGGACCAGGCCTTTGTCCAGGCCTCTGGGGACAGTTCAACATCCAGCCCACACTACTGCATAATACTGCATTTACTAACACTTCACGATCTCTCCATTGTACTGCTGATGGGCTTGTGTTCTGTTTCTAGTTGTAGATTATTAAAAAAATAACACTGCTGTGCACATTTTGTGCATATTTTTGGTACCTGTGTGCATGTATTTGTTAGGTGTACACCGGAAATGAATTTATGAAAGTGTGGTATCCACAGACAGTCAGCTCTATCAAGGTTTCCAAGCTTTTCTTCCAAGTGGATTGAAGGGAAAGTGAAAGGGTTAAGATGCACGTGTGCTGATTTCACACAATGAATGCAGCCATTATGCACTGCAAACTTGGACTAATAGATTTTATCTTAATTTTAGGGTGACGTTAACCATTTATGAGTGCTCAGAGATGACCCAAATCCTCACCAATTCTTGATATTTTCATGTTTTATTTCAGATACTCTGTGGGATGCTGGGTAGTATCATTCTGCATTTCTCTGATAACAAATGACATCTTTGTGTACACCCTTACCTACTTTGAGCCTATTTCATGGGAGGCTGATTCACAGCATTTCTCCATGTTTTGATTAGTGGTCTGAATTTTTTTCCTGATTCAAAAGATTTGTTTATATATTTTTAATAGAAGCCCTTTATGAAGCACTTATACTGTAAAACTCCTTCTCTATGACTTTTCCCTCCATAATGATGTTTTATAATGCATACAAGTTCTTAATTTTCACTCACTCTACTTGTTTTTTACAGTTAGTATTTTTATAGAATGTTTAAAATATGTTTTGGCTTCCCAAGCTCATAAAAATATTTTCCTATAATATGTTCAGAATATTATTATTTTACTTTTTATATGTAGCTTATGATCTATTTGGAATTGTGTGTGTGTGTGTGTGTGTGTGTGTGTGTGTGTGTGTGTAATGAGATGGCCAAGATTTTTTTCCATATAGATAATGGAAAATCTACATTTTCCGTGTACATAATGTCATTATGGCTTGGGTCTAGATGAACCCTCAAAGCTTCTTGCATGGGATTTTCAGATGCAGCTGAGTCTAGAGTTGGTGATTGACTCATGGTCCAATGCAGGGATTAAGGGTGTGAGGAATACACTCACCCTAGTGTGAGTAGTCTGCATATAATAGAATGAACAGAAAGCACTCTCTCTCTGTCTCTCTCTCCCCATCTCTCTCTGTCTCTCTCTGTCTCTGTCTCTCTGTCTCTGCCCCCCTCTCTCTCCCTCTCTCATTGCTTTTTCCATCTTCTGTCACCATGAACTGTTGCCCCTTTATCATGTGCCTTCTTACCTTGGAGCCAGCCAATTACAGACTGAAACCTTCACAAACTGTGAGCTAAATAAACTTTTTCTCCTTTAACTTTGGGAGTCCAATATTTTGTTTTAACAACTAGAAAAGTAACTAACACATCAGTTGATCCAGACATATAAAAAAATTCCACCATTCTATAGCTTCATTCATGTGGGAATTTTGTTATAAATCAATGGGCAACTTATTAGACTATTTATAGATTATCATGTCCATTTATTGTTGATCATTTCCTTGCTGAATGCTATCATAATGTCTTAGTAATTTTCACTTTAGCATATGAAATTTTAATAAGTCAGATTTTCTAACCTTAATCTTTTCTTACAAATTATCATGATTATTCTTTGCTTTTCGTAATCTGTATACATTTTTTTAAATTTTTTATTTAAAGGGATAAAACAAAAAGGAGAGAAATATTACAGAATTTAAAAAAAAACAGTAAGAAATCACTAGTTGATAAATTACATATTGCTCTTTTAGAAATAGTTGTTCAAGTTACAAAATTAAAGCACACAAAGTGGACACTCAAGCAGTGAGACTGCAAACAGATCTGTTCAACAATCCAACAAGAACTTAGAAATATGGGTAACAATCCTGCACATATAAATATACATGCAGTTATATCTTTTATAGCACTTTCAATTTTCTCTTTTTTACAATAGCAATTATACATTTTTTTATTTAAAGAGAAAAAACAGGAAAAAGGTAAAAATATTACAGAATTTCAAGAAAAGAAGATAAACAGTAAGAAATCACTAGTTGATACATTACATATTGTTCTTTTAGAAATAGTTATTCAAGTTACAGAATTAAAGCACACAAAGTGGACACTAAAGCAGTGAGAGTGCAAACAGATCTGTTCAGCAATCCAACAAGAACCTAGAAATACGGTCATCAATCCCACACACCTAAACATACATGCAGCTATATCTTTTATAGCGCTTCCTATTTCCTCTTTTTTTACAATAGCAATTATACATTTTTAAAATTTTATTTAAAGAAAAGAAAAAAAACAGAAAAAAGGGTAGCAACAATACAGAATTCTAAAGGAAAGAAAGAAAAAGGAGAATGAGAAAAAGCCCCACTAAGAAATCAGTAATTTATAAATTACGTACTGTCATCCTGGATGTAGTTGTTCAAGTTACAAAGTTAAAGGGTACATAGTAAATATTCAAACAGTCAGGCTACGAACAGTTCTGCTCAAAGATCCAACAAAGATTCAGCAATATGGTCATCTATTTTACACACTCAAACATACATGCAGTTATATCCCTTAGAGCACTTTCTTTTCCTCCCTTTTTTACAATAGCAATTAAACATTTTGGTTTTATTACTCTTGTAGTTCTTATTTACTTTTTACACTAGAGACACAATGTGATATTTATAAATATGATTCTTATTTATTTCACTAATGAGGATAGTCTCAAGTTGTCTCCATTTGCCTATGAAGGCCTCAAGATCATCCTTTTTTATAGCTGAGTATTATTCCATTGTATAAACATGCCACATCTTTTTCATCCACTCTGCAGTTGATGGGCATCTTGGTTGTTTCCAGGATTTAGCTATCACAAGTTGTGCAGCTATGAACATGGGTGCACATATATCACTGAGATATGAACTTTTCAGTTCTTTGGGGAAAATACCCAGGAGGGGGATAGCTGGATTGAATGGGGCTTCCAATCCTAGTCTTCTGAGAATTCTCCATATGGATTTCCATGTACTGCCTTGACTTTGCCATGTTATGTTCCAGTTGTTTGCTTTCTGCTTTTCCTCTTATTTAATTGCTTATCCTACCTGGTGGTTTCTTTCTGTTGTTGTTTTGGGGATTGTGGTCATTTTTATCTCTGTCTAGTATGTATTTCAGTACTTTTTCTAGGGTTGGTTTGGTGGACATGAATTTCTTCAGTTGTTCTTTGTCATGGAAGTATCTTGTTTCTCCATTAAATTTGAATGAAAGTTTTGCTGGGCACATCAGTCTGGGTTGAAAGTTGTTTTCTTCCAGGGCTTGAAATACCTCACTCCAAGCTCTTCTTGACTTGAGGGTTTGTGCTGAAAAGTCTACCGTGATTCTAATGGGCTTTCCTTGATATGTGAGTTGTGTCTTTTCTCTGACAGCTTTTAATATTCTGTTTTTATGCTGTATGTCTGAGATCTTAATTATTATGTGTCTGGGTGTGGATTTATGTTGATTGTGACTGTTTGGTGTTCTATATGCCTCACTTATCTGCATATCAGATTCTTTCCCCATGTTTGGGAAATTTTCTGCTATTATTTCTGTAAATACTTTAC